>CAJVPQ010003797.1:0-10439 GCA_910591825.1 Funneliformis caledonium | reverse complement strand
ATGTATTAAGCTCTTAATTTTAGTCAAAAATTTCTCGGAACCTGATTTTCCTAGAAACACTCCCATATATTAAAATAATCTTAATATAATAGAATATATTAGTAAAATCTCAATAATCGCTATAATGAAATAAATTGTAAATCAGTTTTTTTCTTTTTATAGTATCTCTGATATATCAGATAGTTTTTATGGTAAGAAATAACACGTACAAATTATGTGAACCTTATCTGCCTTAACATATATTGAAAAGATCTTAACAGACTTAATTGTTAGCTCTAATCCTATCAATAAATACTAGTTCAAGGATTGCATCTAGAGTGACCTTTTAGAAGATTAGCCTATAGAGTCACTGGATTTTATAATTATTATCAAATTTGAATAGAGGGATCACTTTCAATTACAGATACTTTTAGTTGATAATTTTTCTTGTCTTTACCAATACCAATCAGAATTACTATAACTTCTACCTAATATCAGGATATTTAATACATAATCAGAAAGGCTTAGGATATAATCATTTATTATAGAACTCAAAGGTAGGTATCTGTCTATAATGTGTCTCATGATTGCTATAATAGACCTTTTTTTTAATTAATTATTTCTCAAAATGCCAATCCTTTATAGTTTAAATGATTTTATTCTCATTTATTATTGTTTTACAATAAAATTATATATATGGATTTATAGTCAATAGCATTTATTAAGACAATGTAGTAACCATATTAAGAATAGTTTGTTAGTTAGGGTTTTGATTTTAGGATTGTAGTGAAAATGGAAATGAGTTGATCCTAATTCAGTTTAATATTTATTGTACTAAATCTTTTATTAATGGCTACTTTAATGATGGAATAAAATTCAACTCTAAGGACCAAGGATTTTTTCTTTTAGCCAATTTGAATCATCCATATAACCTAAGGCAGAAGATATCTTACAACTAATAATATTTTTAAGTTACCTATTGTTCAACCATGATTGGACATAACTTTCCTATTATCAAAATGATGATCATAAATAGCAGTAGAAAGAGAAAAAATTACTAAAAAAATATTTTTTTACTTTATAAGCTAAATATTATTTTTTTAGAAAGATAAATAGACAACCACTATCATTAAGACAATCATCATTTTGCCATTTGAAAATCTTTTATAATGTCTTTCATAGTCTTAGAGGACTTTATCTTCAGTTTAGAAATATGAAATTTAAAAGTTATCAGAAATTAAGAAATCACTTTCTGGTTGGATTCATTCCTTTTGAAGGAAACTTTGAAGGTACAATAAACCTTTTATCTAAGTTATTCAGAATATCAAAATAAGCGGCCAGCATCTTGAAAAAGTGATGAAAATAATTGTGAATTAATTTGACAATTGATAATAAATAAGTAATGACATAAATATTGAACTTGAAAGCTTCACATGATGATTTAACAGATATATCATTTGACATTACTAAGCATAGATATTGTCATTATATAGCAAATATTGAATTTGTTGGCTTCACATTGAAGAATGACTTTAATATCTAGGGTTTGTTCAATGATTTCCATTCTTTTTATTGCAATTCCTAAGATCATCTAGCTTGTCAGAAAGTTTGATTATCATCATTATCCTACGCATGCATCTATCAAGATGTCATATCCCATTGATGTTAAGGCATTGCACAAGTAATGTCTTAAAGATGTTGATAAAGATGTTACATGTTTCTATTGGTCAGTATTTTTCACTTCCTTGGTTATTATTACTAATAGCTATTTTGTAATTTTCTGCCAAGGCAAAATAAAGAAATACATATTGAAGATTATGATAATTAGATCCATTAATCCTAGTTTGGATAAATCTTTACCTATTGTGAAATGAGTCTTTCTATAATTTACTTTCAGATCATGTCATTTAAAATAAAATCAGTAACCCTGAAATTCTTTGAAATTAGCATTGTTATTGAATGTAATAGTGGTCTGCTACTACAATCATCATTATATGCATTATGGATCTTTTGCGAGAGTTACTTATGGCAAAAAGGTATGGATTTTTATTGAATATTTATATAAATTAGCTTAATTTCATTGTTAAATACATTTTTAAAATGATCAGATTTGATTTGAACATAAAGGAAATAATAAGTCGCGTTGGTAGTTGTTTTGTTTAATTCATTATATTATAACTAGGCAACGGAAACCGTTGTGAGTCCGGAGCAAAATTAGCAAACTCCTTACTATTTGTTAAAGTTTATTAAATAAAAATTGTAATTTTTCCGATATGAGCAAATTTAATAAATAGTTATACTAATTCTTATTTAAGTATTAATTTTTTTATAATTGTAATAAAATATAAAAATTGTGACATTTAATAAAATTGTAAAAACTTTAATAAAAGTATAATATTAATAATAAAATTGTAACAATGCATGTATATATGTAATACAATCGACATATACAGATATTGTAACAATGTTCACGTGTAATTAGTGAAAATCAAGCTGTATACAAGCCACAAAAACGAGAGTGCAAAACTTTTTACAAAGAATTCTTTAGAACGTGTTTATTAATCAATAAAATGAGTAGTAAATTTGTTAATTCTGACACTATCGGAAAGTGTAAGTACAGAAAAAATGAAACACCTGATTATTGTGAGGCACGTCTTACTATGGATCGTGAGAAGAAACGTCAAAGCAGAGCAGCAGAAACTAATGAAGAATGAGATGCGTATCACGCATATGATCGCAAAAGAAAATGCCTAAAATCAGCAAATGAAACTGAGGAACAACATGAAAAACAGTTAGAATATTTTCATAAAATAAGAAGTGCAAAGCAGCTGCAACAGCCGCAGCAATATTTAGCCACAGAGCTGCAGCAGGGTCAAGCTATGGGGCTGAAGCAGATCAGAGCTAAGAAGCAAACCAGGGGTCGCAAGAGGATCAAGTTATGGAATCACTAAAGAACTAAGTTATAGAATTACAGAAAGATAATAATCAAGGTCAGAGTGATGAAAACCCATCTGAGCTTAGTAAATCTGAAAGAGATCTTCTTCAGAAATTTCGCATTAAAGTTGATGAGATCAAACACACTCTTTGTCTTACATGCAACGAAAGCTTCTTATCTATAACACTTGTAATGGGAGAATGCTGACGTTGTTATGCTGAAAATAAATCTCTAAAAAAGTTCTCAGCAGAGAATAATATGGATTCAGGTGAAGTGCCGGAAGAATTTCAAGGTCTCACAGAAATTGAAGAAATGTTGATTGCACAGGTTTTTCCAGTTATGTCAGTCTATAGACTCTGTGAAAGATAACACAGGTATTGTGGGAACATAATTAACTTCCCCCAAGACGTACAAGGATTTGCCACTCATCTTTCTCGACATCCATCATTATTGGATGTTCTTCTTGTACGTCACCAGTCTGAAAATAATTCCGCAGTATTTAAGGACTTTAAAGTTCATCGTGCTAAGGTTGCTCGTGCTTTATGCTGGTTAAAAGAAAATAATCATTATTACAGTGATATTATCATTGATAACGAAGTACTTTAGTCCTTACCGGTAGATGGATCTATTAATAATAAACTTCAGAATATTCAAGTAAATACTGAAGATTTAGACAAAGATGAAAATGACGTGATTACACGCACCTTTGTTCTGACTCCTTCTCCAATCCGTCACGAAGATGTCACCATTAAAAATACTCTTGATCATATACAGAATGAAGAATCTCTAATAGAATGGCCACAAATTGATAGTCATCCAGTCAATGAATTTCAAACATCTGGGTATATTGCATGTGCATTCTCAGCTCTATACCCAACTGGATGCACAGATCTTCATGCAACATGTATTAGAGATGTAAAACTGGCTGAATACTTTAAACATCTTCTCTAATATAAAGATGGAAGATTTACGCGCCATTCACGTTAGCAGTATTTCGCGTTGAATTCCCAAATGCAGTGAAGAGCCCTACAAGAAGGAAAGGTATATGTCAAGCAAAACCTTACCGATCCTCAAATCACTGTTATGGATATTCAGGAGAAGATTGCTCAAGGTGACAATCATATGGCTGATAGAATTATGAGATTTGGTGAGGGTTTGTGTAGATTCTGACAGTTTTGGAATGCAAGGCGTTAGAAACAGTCAGATATGATTAAACAGATAGGTTCACAAGGGCTAGTGTTCTTTATATTCAGTGCTGCTAATTTGCACTGGCCCAAGCTGCATGAAGATATGCTACTTAATTTCACAGAAGAAGCCGAGTCAAATCACCAAAATATCATCAATAATCCTCATATCGCAACTTGGTTTTTCCATAAGCGATTTGAATTATTTTTTAAGTATGTTTTAAAGCAACGATGGGATTTGGAGGATTGGTAGTACTGGTTCGAATGGCAGCACCGTGGTAGTATTCATGTTCATGGTATTGCAAAAAAGCGAAACGCATCTGTAATAGATTGGAAACGAATGAAGGAAGATGAAAATTTTATGAATAAAGTAGTAGGATACCTTGATTCTCAGGTTACTACCATAAATCCAGAACTCAATGCTCCTGTAACTGATCAGCATCCATGTAAGAAGCGCAAAGAAAAAATATGCGATGATCAGCAAGATTATGTTGAACTGATCAATAAACTGCAATGACACACATGGTGTAGTCCTTCATATTGCCTTCGTGTTAATCGAGATGGTCAACAGTCTTGCAGATTCAGATATCCTAAGGAAAATATTGAACATACTCATATACGTGATAGTGGTCATGGTCAACCTGAGTTTGTAATGAAAAGGAATGATCCATTGATCAATCCACATAGTAGGCTTCAATTGCAGGGTTGGCGAGCAAATGTTGACTTGAAGCTGATCTTAAGTATTCACACGACTTTGCAGTACATTTTAAAGTACGCAAGCAAAGCGGAACCACAATCTACTGCTTTTTCAGAAATATTAAATCAAATCCTAAATAACAGCTAACATGATGATCCAATTCTTACTCCGGTTCAAAAGCTACTACTTCACAGTATTGCAGAGAATGATATCTCCGCTCAAGAGACTTGTCATCTTCTCCTTAGAATTCCACTATATCATTCAAGCAGGTCATTTGTTTCTTTGAATCTTAACCAAGAAGTACCAAAGTGGATCTGTGATACTAGAGGAAAGTCTCTTATAAATAATTCTGGATGGACAGAACTATCACCTTTGGAAAGATATTGGAGTCGACCTGCTGAGTTCAAAGATTTTACATTATATCGACTGAATTTAATATATAAGTTCGTCAAAGGTCATTGAAAAATATGCCAAGTAGAAAATATTGTGCGAATCTATCCACGTCTATCATTCTTATGCGAAGGCCCCTATGGAAAGAGTTCTGTCAGGTGAAGGTTCTTCTTCACGTTCATCATCGAGATCTTTAACAATTAACTGAAAATGAAACTGTTGCATGGTCAACTCTATATAACCGTTATCTTGAAGAGATCAATGCTGATCTAATTGATCTATTTGGGCTTCCTAAAGATAATAAAGAAGACGAAATTATTAATGAAGAGGATGATGAGCAGCTCGAAGATAATGAACAAAATGAATTTAGGCTTGATTGGATGTTTCTAGCTGAGATGGGTCCAAACGCAGTCATCGATTGTTCCTCTGATCTAGGATCTCGCGATGTAAATAAGAATTATGATTGGATCAATGATGCAAGGCAACGATACTCTAATGCTGACCTTATGGATGCTAATACCTTTGTGGATAAAGCTTCTGGTAATAGACAAAGTAATGCTGAAAAAGAAGATAAAGAAATTGTGGATTATCAAATGTTAAATGAAAAACAAAGGATGGTCTTTGAACGAATAGAGTCTCACTACAAGAACATTTTTGCAGGTCATCGAGTTGAACCATTAAGAATAATTGTAATGGGAACTGCAGGAACCGGTAAGACATATCTCATTAAAGAAATCTGAGATCGACTTCGCGAGATAGTAGGAGTCAATTCTAAATCATCTGTACTAGTGGTTGCGCCAACGGGCATTGCAGCCTTCAACATAAGTGGGATGACGATTCATTCGACGCTTTTCATCCCAATAATTAGCGATAGTAATCTTGACATAAAAGAGGAACGGCTGAAGTTGCTACAGAATAGATTGGAAAGTGTAAGATATATTATAATGGATGAGAAAAGTATGGTTGGCCGCCGAATGCTTGGTATAAGCTTGATGTTGTTCAACGCCAATCCAGAAATTCTCAAGAACAACAGGACTTTAGATCTCTCCTCTTAAGATTGCGCGATGGAGAGTCTACTTTAGCTGACTGGAGGACTCTTACCACACGATTCGAAGGGAGATTAAATAAAACAGAATGTAGTAAATTTTCTGATGCCATGTTCATCCTAACGAAATGGGTTGACGTTGATGTAATGAATATAGACTGACTCAGGTTTTTAAATGTTTCTGTTGCCAGGATTCTTGCTATACACACAGGCAGCAATGAAGCCAAAAAAGCAGATTCTGACATTGCACATAGTCGTAAAGCACAATTGCTGCTAGCAAGAGGTGCACGTATTATGTTAACATCAAATTTGTGGACAGAAGCTGGCTTAGTCAATGGTGCACTGGGAATCGTCCAAGATATTTTGTTCAGAGAGGATTAAGGACCACCTTTTCTTCTTATAGCAGTTCTCATTTCATTTGAAAATTATAAAGGCCCCACTATTGCTATCTTAGAAGGTACAAAAGTTGTCCCAATTGCATCTATTCGACATATCTGGGAGAGCAAATCCGGAACATTATGTTCACGCTTACAAGTTCCTATTCGTCTTGCATGGACTATTACTGTACATAAAAGCCAGGGACTTATACTACAAAAACTGTAATAAATCTTGGTGATAAGGAGTTTGCGGCTGGCCTTTCATTTGTGGTGATGTCTCAGATCCGCATCATGGGAAATATTCTCTTTCAACCTTTAATTTTGAAAGACTCTAGCATATTAAAGACTGTAGAAGGTTGCAAAAAAGAAAAATCGAAGAAGAGCGACTAGTTTCAATGATATCTAGAAATTGACATAAGTTGTAAGAAGCACATAATAACTTGTTTCAACAATAAAACTTCATAATTTCCAAAGTTTCCCAAATTTCCAAAACTGCGTTTTTATTTTTTTAAGCAATAAAATATTACATTAAAAATATCACAAAGGTAAAATATATTAAAAATATAACAAAAATAATAATAATAAAAAACAAAAATAAAGATTTTGTAAAGTGAATTTTTGCTCTGGACTCTTAACGGCTTCAGTTGCCTAGTAATAATATCTAAAAAGATTCAATAAAAAATTTAACAGATAACGGTAAAAAAAATAAAATTCAACAAAATGTAACGAGTAAAAAAAAAAAATGTATAAATGTATTATTTTTTTTTTCTCTTGTACTGATCTTGTTTAGGTGTCACAAGCTACACAAGTTACCCTACTTGGTTTTTTGTTGATTATTTTGATCTGATCTTATGTAACGTGGTAGGACAAACGGAATTCTCACGTGACAGTGCAATTTTTCACTCTAATTCCTAAAAGTATATTGTCCTACGCTTCACTCCGGACAATGATAAAAAGAAAACTAAAAATATTAAAATAAAGAAAAAAATATTTAAAAATAAGATTAAATTATAAATAATAAAGATTTAGCTTTTTAAAATATTAGTTAGATAAAACTTTAAATAAAAATAAAAATTTTAAATTACAAAAAGAAAGACTTGGTATTAAATATAATTATTATATAAAAGAAATTTTAGAAAAATTAGATTTCAAAAAATTTTGATTAAAATTAAAAACTTAATGTTTTAATTTAATAATATTAAAAATTAAAATACATTAAAAAATCTCAATTGTTAAAAAATTTCTAAAATCTAATTTTTTTAATAATTAACCCATACTGTATTACAAAAACTGTATTATAAAAATAATAGTTTACATCTTTTTAAATATATTAAATTTCTTCATTTAAAAAATATATAAATTTTTTATCAGAACTTAAAAATATAATTTTAAAAAATTTTTCACTTACAGAATTTTATCAATAATAAAAATAATATAAAAATAAAAAGTAAAATCAAAATTTATTTTAAAATAATAATATTAATTAATATATATTTTATTATTACCATATTATTCAAAATTAAATAACTTTTTTTAATATAAGATTATTTAATTTCAGGTATTTTTTTTTAAAATAAAAATTTAAAAAAAATTAAAAAAAACTATGTATTTAAATAATAAATAATTACTTAATTAATATTTATTTAAAAATGATGCTTTAAAAAAATAAAAATAAATCTAAATATTTTTAATAAAAAATAGTTAAAAATATTGCAATACATATTTTATTAAGTAAAAAATATGTTATTATTTATGTTAAAGAAAATAAAATAATTAAAGAAGCAAATTCTTTTAAAATTAATAAAATTATAATTAATTACTAGTTTAAATCAAATAAATAAACCAAAAATATTTTTAAAATTGAAAAAAATTATATGGGTAGATTGCTAGAAAAATCAGGTTCCAGAAATTTTTTAGTAAAATTGAGATTTTTATTTTTATTGCATTTTAATTTTTAATGTAATTAGATTAAAATATATTAAGCTCTTAATTTTAGTCAAAAATTTCTCAGAACCTGATTTTCCTAGAAACACTCCCATATAATAGAATTATTAAATAGAGAAAGCTTGTAAGATTTTGATTTTAAATAAATTAAATAATAAAATTATCAATAATAAAGATTTTGATAATAAAATCATTGATATTAATAATGATATTGATAATATCAATATGATATTGATAATAATATAAATATAAATATTAATGAATAATTATTATTTATATAATATTTACAATATAATAATAAAAATAAATTTTATAATATATAAATAATAAAAAATTAATATTTTTTTATATTTTATTATTTTTATTACAGAAATTTATAGTTGTTTATTTCAGATTTATTAATTTAATAGTTATTTATTTTAGAAGTTATTTAATTTTAAAATAATACAGTATTAGAATATTATGAATTTTTTATCTAAAATATAAAATTACTAATAATAGATATAAAATACTAAAAAATGATAATTTTTATATTATTTATAAATGAGTAAAAGAATATTTTTAAAGTATATTTGTAAAAACAAAATTTATTCAAATAAAAATTATTATAATTCTTATATAAAATTATTATTATTATTAGAATTAAAAAAATATATTATATGTATAGAAATATTTATTACATAATTTATTAAATTTTTATTATGATTAAACAATTTTAAATAGTATAATTAAAAGTTTGCTATAATAAATAAATCTAGATAAATTTATATAAAGAAGATCTATATGAAATAATAAAATATTTTATTAAACATCAGTCACATATATAGATTTTTAAACCATTTATTATTCTATTATTTTATATAAAAAAGAAAGTATATAACTTTAATTATCATTCTTTGATTAAAAATATTTTGCTTTAAAATAACTTATAAAAGCTATTCAAAAGTATAAAATTTTTAATTAAATTAAAAGATATATATAATATATAATAAATAAAACTATTGTAGAGTATTGATTAAATTATTCTTCTTATATAAAGTATCTTCTTAGAGTTTTAGATTAAAATTTTATAAAAAATTCAGGTAGTTTATATAGATAATTATTATTTTTAATTAAATTTAATAAATTATCAATAAAAATATATATTTAAATACAATTTACTTTTATTTATACTTATTATTAAATAAAATTAAGCAAAATTAATTTCATTCTAATTATTATATTCAATTTCTTTATTATTAATTATTCTATTATCTTTATCTATTATTAATTTTTCTTATTTTTATTTATAATAAGATTATTATAATCAAAAATCATATTATTTTCTGAATCATCAGTTTAACTAAAATATCACAATATTTAAATAATTTGTGAATCAACTTTTTTCTATGCTATTTTTATCTATAAAGATATTAAAAAATATAATAGTTTTTTGATATATTCAGCTGAAGTTAAATCATAAATTTTATTTATTATTCAATTATTATAAAGTTCACAAATCTAAAGAAAATTCCAATTTTTAATTTGTATTATAATAAAAATAATAAAAATAATTAGATTAAAAATTTTTAACTGCTATATCAAGAGGTTGTAATTTAGATGTTAATTTACCAAAAATTACTTATTAGTATGAACTTTATCCAATTTTTATTTAACAGAATTAACTAATTAATCATAAATAAATCAAAAATAAGTAGAGATCTAGTTTTTAATAATAAATCAAAAGTTCTTTTAAATTAAATACAGAGGGTAGACAAAAGTATCTGCACATCTTCATAAATGTGAATTAATGCTAGTAAAGTCATATGATCACAATAACAAATTGCGTTTACATGACACTTAAGTATTTACTTATATTATAAAAATAAAAGAATAACAAATTTGTTTT
>CAJVPQ010003796.1:0-10439 GCA_910591825.1 Funneliformis caledonium | reverse complement strand
AACTGTCGAAACTATATTAAAAACATAGAAAAGGATATGACGAAATTATTTTGAGGAGGTTTCGGCAAGCATCTATAGTTAAATCAGATTAATCTGTTGACCTGATCTGATATTAACCTGAAAATTTATCAACCTAATCTAAATTTTCAGATCAGATCAGGTTAGGTAAATAGATCGACTTGATCTGATTCAGAGCTCTATTTATACTTTAAAATTTTAATTGAAAAATACATAAACAAACCTACAAACAAAATTTTTAACCAAATAACATATTCTAAATGTCTTAAAGGGATTAAACCAATATCGCTTTCTAAAAATAACTGACAGAAAGATACTAATTACTACTAAAAATTTACTAATAAGAAATAAAGAAAAATTAAAAAGAGGTTTCTAATATATCATAACTATTACATATTCAAATTTCCAAATACCATCAAAGAAATCAATCAAATTATTCAAATTCATACTGAACATACTAAGTAAATCATGAACACGAAACACTCTATAATCTAAACACTTATTATCAAACTTAGATAACATCATTCTAAAAAATATTATGATCATTCTAAAAAGTCAATTAAAATCATTAAAAATACTACTACTTATATTTTTTGAAAATGCCATATACTAACTACTACCTAATCATCTTTACCTTAAGATCCTACCTAAATAAAAGAGAAACATATCATTAGTCTTACTTCTTCATCACTGGATTAGCAGGAATAGGAAAATTGTATTTCATGCATCTTTTAGTTAATTCACTAAAAAAATGATGATTGAAAATACCTTTTAATAGCCCTAATAGGTGTCTCTACAAAGAATATTAGAGGAATCACTATTCACTCTGCGTTAAAAATAATTTTGGCTCAATCAGGCTACCACACACTAACATTTTACGATAATAAATTTAAAGAACAACTAAACAAATCAACACCATCATAATAGACGAAATCTTGATGGTATCAGCTGAACTCTTAGAATTTAAATTCGTCACCATCCACGATAACTCCATAGCATTTGGAGGCGTAAACACTGTCATAATCGGTGACCTGACACAACTCCCACTGGTCACAGGCTTAAGATATCGGTTTGGAAAATATTTTACCTCCCTCATCCTACCGTCAACAAGACCAATCAGACTTTTTCGACACACTCCAGAACATTCACGTAGGAAATATAACAGAAGAAATCTGGAATAATTACAAAGAAAACAATGAATTCCATCCTGACAAACTGGTCGACCTCCTCCTTAATACGATAAACATAATAGATTATCGTGAAATGGCCAATATCAACCGCCTAATATGTAACATCTTCCCAATAATCAGTGAAAAATTCCTAACATCCAATGCTATTGACACTATAAACGGTGAAAAGTGAGATACAACACTAACTGAAAAAATGTTCAAATCAAAAACCAACCATCCTGCATTGGTCAGACTTCAGAAAGGCGCAAAAGTCATGATCAGTACCTAAATAAATCCAAAACGGAACTTAGCATATGCAACGGAACAATCAGCGTCATCACGGATGTTAATGCTGAAACAAACTTAGTCCAAGTATCATTCAACGTAATAGGTGGTATCATCGACCAAAAAGCCAGATCGAACATAAATTACTTTAACATTAATAGAAATTCTGCAAGCCACCGCAATTCTAACTGCTGCGCCCTAACCTTCCATAAGACGCAAGGCCTCACCTTACAAAATGTATCAATCAACCTTGACGACCAAATCTTCTCTACCGGACAAGCATACGTCACGTAGATGTCTCAGCTGTGATAATATTCAAATAGCAACGCTAGACAGATCAACCTTCATAACTGACCCACATGATCGCAGAATACAACCACCTTGAAAGAATAGCAACCGGCCCGTTACCCATGTGAAAGATCACCACCCACGAAACTCTCAAAGTATCTTTCCCATGATAAACTCAAAGCCACAATAACACATTAACTTGCAACCAAATTTTATCTAACCAAACTCAACCGATCAGGTCATGCTGACCATTTATTTTTAAACTTGATATTTGACAATCGTTTCAATTTTCTATCATTTTTTATTTCAAAAAAAAATAAATAAATAAAATAACAATAATAAAATATATATTACAAAAATAATCGGCATAAACAAAAAAGCACGATGGTGGTGGCAACTTCTGCGCATCATCAAATCAAAGCCACTCTAGTTAATTAATATAAAATCCCATGTTTTTTTAGCATTCTTTTTGCTTATTAGCAATAAGATTTAAAGCGCTACCCATTTTGAACCATTCAATTTGATCCTTTGACATAGTATGTTTTGTCACTACTTCAAATTTATTACCATTTCCATATTTTTTAACTTTAATAATGACATCTTTACCGGGTTCCAATCCAACAACTCCAACCGTTTCAATTATATCTCCTCCAGAAAATAATTCATAATCTTTTTCGTTTTTAAAGACCAAAGGTAATACTCCTTGTTTCTTTAAATTTGTTTCATGAATACGTGCAAACGACCTAGAAATAATTAATGGGCAACCCAAGTATCTAACTTGCAACGCGGCATGTTCTCTTGCTGATCCCTCTCCATAATTATGCTAAAAAAAAAAATGATAATTATTTAAATTGAAGATTTTTTTTTTAAAAAATAAAATTTTATACAGCACTCACATCAGCTATAATTATCCACGAAACATTATTTTCTTTGTAATGACGTGCAACATCTGGTATACTTCCATCCTATTTCAAAATCAAACTAAATTTAGACAAATTTTTTAACATAATCAAATCTTGCACCATTATCAAAATTGACAAATTTACCTCTCCAGTTAAAATGTTTCTTACAACATTAACCTTTTCATTGTCAGAATTTAATGCTCCTATTAAAGTATTATTTGAAATATTTTCTAAATGTCCCTTGTATTTTAACCAAGGCCCGGCTGCTGATATATGATCTGTTGTACATTTTCCCTTAACTTTAACTAATACTCTCATTCCTTTAAATTCATCTCCATGCCATGAAGCAAATGGTTTTAATTTTTGAAGCCTATTGGAATCTTCAGATATAGTGATCTCTGTTGATGAATTGCCAAATGTAATTATTGGTTCTAAATCTTCGTTACCTATGAAAAGGAAGATAGATTAGATTCGGCTAGTTTTTAATGAATCTTAATCAATTAACGTACCAGATTCGAATCCTTGACGAGGTAATTCGTCACCATGTGGAATTTGGAATTTAAATGGCTTTCCATCTTTATCTATTAAAGTATCTACCATAGGATTGAATGATAATTTTCCAGCAAATATCATAGCTGTAACAATCTACATCAAAAGATATATGTTGGAATATGTTGGAATAGATAATAATATTAGCCGAATAAGAATTAAATTTATAAAAGATCCCTACTTCGGGAGAAGCCAAGAAATTCATTGTCCCAGGATTATTGTCATTTCTGTTTCTAAAATTACGATTAAACGAAGTAAGGATAGCATTCTCTTCGTTTTCTTTGATACCAGTTCTTTTCCACTAAACAAGAAAGATACCTGACGTTAAAGTCTTTTTTTTTCACAAAAAAAAATGCTAACTTGATTATAATTACCTGACCTATACAAGGTCCACAGGCATTAGCTAAAACTTTGCCACCAACTTGTTCTAGTACTTCAGTTTGTCCATCTCTTACCATCGTGGCTCTAATTTGTTCACTTCCAGGCGTTATAAAAAAATCTCCCTTTGGTTGTATTCCTTTAACTAATGCTTGATTTGCTAAATTTACAACACGGCTCATATCCTATTTAAAATTTTTTCCAAAAAAAATTATTTAATGTCTTTTTTTAAACAAAAAAAAAAGAAAAGAAAAAAATTTTAAATATAATAATTACTTGATAGCTACTATTAGTGCAACTTCCAATTAGACCAGCTTTAACTTCATCTTTCCAACCGTTCTTTGCAACTACTTCAGCAAATTTACTAAGTGGAGTCGACAAATCTGGCGTAAAAGGTCCATTAATATGAGGTTCAAGCTCGGATAAGTTCATTTCTATAAATTGATCATATTGTACGTTGCCATCAGCTTTGAGATATGAAGCATATCTTAATGCCTCTTCGGCAACCTGATGTCGCCTTGTTTCTGTTAAATATGAATACATGCTATCGCTAAATGGAAACACGGAAGTCGTTGCACCAACCTAACGGAAGATAAATTTTAGTTAATCAAAAAAAAATTCATCAATTTTAAATAAATATATCAAAAATAAATATTATTACTTCTGCCCCCATATTAGCTATTGTGGCCATTCCAGTGCATGATAAAGTTTCAGACCCAGATCCAAGATATTCGATAATATGTCCTGTACCTCCCTAGGATCAATCATCATCAACTTATATAAATTAGAGCCTGAAAGAAATTTCAAACAAAAACTTTCATGCATCATAAACTTGACTCACTCGAACAGTCAATTTCCCGGCTAGATGTAAGATAACATCTTTTGGACTTGCCCATTTAGATAATCTTCCACTTAACTTAATTCCAATGATCTTTGGCGCTTTAAGTTCCCATGGAATATTCGCCATTGCATCAACAGCATCAGCACCACCAACTCCAATGGCGACCATGCCTAACCCTCCAGCGTTTGGCGTGTGACTATCTAGTAAATAAATAATTTATTTATAAAACTCGATTAAAATGAATTCAAAGTAGAAAAAAATTGATGTTATTTGATAAATCAACCTGTTCCAAGCATGAGTCCACCAGGAGCAGCATAGTTTTCTAATACAATCTGATGAATAATACCACTTCCCGGCTTCCAAAAATCTATACCATATTTTTCGGATGTACTTTGTAAGAAATCAAAAATCTCCTTGTTCACAGATTTAGCAGTCTAAATAATAATAAGAATTATAATAAATAAATAAAGAATTCAGCTAAGCATCCTTTAAGTTCATATTTATATATATCTATATACCTCGACATCTTTATCAGCACCTTGGAATGCCTCGATTAAATGATCACAGTGTATTGATGATGGGACCGAAGTTGTAGGCATTCCAGCAAGCATAAACTGTAAAATTGCCATTTGTGCCGAAGCATCTTGCATGGCAACACGATCTATCCATTGAAGTCACGTGAGCGTAATCACTTTTACAAAAAAAAATTATTTAAAAAAATCCTTTACCAGGTTTCAATTTCAAATAAGTTTCACCCCTAACAATCCCACCATCATATTCATGAGGATTCCATAAATGAGCATATAAAATCTTTTCTGAAAGAGTTAATGGTCTGTCCTTAAGTATTTTTTTTTGAACATAAGCTAAATTTTGAATTAATTTTTCATAAGGTGGAGTAATTTTTGCACAATCTTTTACAGGTGGAATTGGGCGATTAGTCATTAATGCCATATTCCTATAATGAATTTGATTTGATATTCTTGATAATAGAGTTGGCCTAATTTGCGCCAACTTTTTTCGGCAAAAAAAAAAAAGGTTGATCGGTCATCACATGATTGATTCAAAAATTTAGTTTGCCACAAAGAATTACATACCTCATGATATTTTTTAGTTAAAAATAATGTCATATTAGACATTTTCCTTTTTAAATCGTGATTTAAAAAGGGATAATCTTCTAGTAAAATGAAAAAAAAAAATTTCAATGATGAAAACTTATGGTCTCATTGATGCACTGTAACACCCCCTTTTTATATGATTATCTGCCAATCTCAGGGAAAAAGGGAACAATTATAAAAGAAGCTATCCGGTCATCCGGTCATATATTCAAAACTGTTGATACTAATAATTTTAGGCAAATTCCCGTTTTGCCCGTTTTGAAGAGCACCTGACATTCATACGTAAATCATCGTCAAATTTTTTGTTTGTAAATTGAATAATCAACAATTGATCTTTTTTGTCCTAAAAAGTTCCGATCTAAATTTCTAAATTTGGTATATCTCATATTATCGATTATCATTGTATGAAAAAAGCCACAAGTTTTGGATGATAATCTTCGGAAAATTTTTTGAGCGAAAAAATTTTCTTTAGAATAAAGAGTGAAATGGAAGAATTTTATTTAAAACCATTCTATGTATCAAAAGTGTTTAATCCATTCTGGATTTGAGAAACAATTAAACATGATTTTTAAAGCTTAAACGAACACAAGACGTCCATAATTTGACATGCGATGTACAAAAAAAAGAAAGAAATACTTTTAATTAAATTTTTACACGGAAAATGATAAAAAGGCAATAAAATAAACGACCAACAACAGGGCGTTCTGGGTGCCTTTTATAAGTTTTTCAACATAATTAATTTCCTCGATATTAAAAAAATTGCGATTTACCAAATTAATGATATCTATGACTGATAGTGAACTAATCTTTAAATGATGATTTTTTTTGACTTAAAAAGTGCCCCCCAACAAATAAAATCTTAATTAATTCCTTATGTCTCTCTCCCCCTTGAGGATTTTCAGATAATAAACATCTTATGCTTCAACATTCAATTGAAATTGAATGACATACCTCGTGCATATATAACTCGAAGATAAAGATAGATATCTTTGGAATTATATAAACCTTTTCTCTGCTCTTTTCCAATCTTTCAACATGTTCATATGTTCTTATGACTATCATGACTATCATGTTTTTATTTAAACATCAAAAAGTTGATTTAAGGCTTTGGTGAAAATTTCTGACCAAAATTTGGTTTAATGTCGGGTAAATTTTTTTGGTAATATTATGTTTCATGTAAATCCACAATTAACTTCTAGTTGAACTAACTAAATATATTTTTAGGTTCATAAAATTGGCGGATGTCAATCAATTTTGCGTTTGGTATCACGTATCACTTATTAGTATTTCTTATTATGAATTAGTTAGGCAAACACTTTCACAATATAAATAATTAATTTTCCTATAAATTCATTCGTCAACTAGGTGAAAAAATTTTTTTTTCTCTCTTCTTCCTTTTATTTTTTTAGTGGTGTTCGCTTTAAAATCAAATGTCCTTGCTTATTATCGAATTCAATTGATATTTTTCAAGTTTTTAAGACATGGAAACTTATTCAAATTTTGATGCTTCAGGTTTAAACTCCAATTCTAATGAAGTTGATCTTAATTTTCAAGTTTATTTTTTACCTATAAGTGAATCTCATTCCCAACAAAGACAAACAACAAACAGCAATAGAAATAATGGTTCCGCCACAAGTTCATTAGTGTCAACGAATTTAACTTCACAAAATTCTCACTTGATGGCCACAGTTTCTTCTTCTTATTCATTATCAAATAATATGTTACCTACTCCCGAAGGTTGTGATAATAATGCTGTATGTCCCGAGTCTTTAATAATGTCTCCATATAATATGTTACCTAACTCTGGTCATTTGACTATGGAAGATACCTTTCAAGATGATGAGGTTCATTTTTATTTTATTTTTTTTTTTTTTTTACGCTTTTTATTTGCCTTCTCAAAACAAATCAAATGATTAACCGGATTAATTTATATATATTTTACACAGTTCTACTTCGAACCATTAGAATCACCAGCTTTAGCTGAATCTTCTGGTGTGCCATTCTTACACAATTATATTCCTGCTGGCCTTCTATCCCCTCAAATCTCACCTACTTTACCTCCAGATTCATCCATGAATATCACTTCCAATTCTCCGGCTAGACGTCAGAGTCACAAAGCAAGATATTCTCCTATAAAGGTTTCTTTGAATAACAACAATTCCATGTCAATAAGAAGGAAATCTTCTTTTACAAATCCTAACAGAAACAATAATTCTAACGGTAATAACAATAACAATAGCGCAAATGGACAGAATAATGCGATCACAAGTTTCATGACAGGTTCGCCAAACAAGTTTTCTAGTAATAACTCGATTACAATGTCCTCATTGTTAGAGTTAACATCACCTTTGTTGAATAACATGGTTGAAACTTCAATAGCATCTTCTATGCAAGATACTATGCCGAATTTGAACCTAGGAAGTAATTTGGTGTCAGACGTTATGAATACACACTCATCAACAAATATCCTTTCAAATGAATCGTCGTCATCTTCATTTTCAGTTAAGATAGCTCCGATAACACCATCCTCATTAATGAAATTGAAGAATAAACAACCAAATTCACCAAAATCGAGTCAGATCGATCTAAAACCTAATTCACAAAAACAATTACCAAAAGACCAGCAAAAGAAACAAGAACAATCTCAAAAGTTACAGTCTCTTTCAAAAGATCAATCTACTTTCATTGCACCGACTCCTCCAACTCAATTGAATCAAATTCGTACAAATATGATCGCAACTACGGGAACAGGTGGGACAACAATACATCATATTAGTTTGTTACATGTATGACTTGATTTCACCAACTATATCATCTATCATACCAGGAATGTCTCCAATAACAACGTCACCGATTCTATCAGCCTCTACATCCGGAGCATCGGGTAGAAAACCAATGCGTTCAAATCCAAATGCATCATCCCCATTGGCGCTTGGACCTTCAGTTCATTTAAAGAGTCCTCATACATTGAAGCCAACTATAAGTCCAAACCTTAAACCCAAGTTACCAGGTGTACTAGCAGATGAAGTTGCTGAAAAATTAGCAAATAAATCAAATTATAGAAGCATTCTAGAAGGAACGGCGCAGTAAGGAAAAATATATAAAAATATATATATATATATTTATTATTTCTTTTTTTTTTTTTTGCAGTAATAATTCAGTTTTTTTTTGATTTTTTTTTAAAGGTCCCTCGGAATTTCATATCCATCAGATGTACATTCGAGTTTAGAATCTCGACGCACAACTCATAAAGCGGCTGAACAAAAGCGTAGAGATTCATTGAAACAGAGTTTTGATGAATTGAAAAAAGTTGTACCTTATCATTCAATGTTAAATAAAAATAACAGTGATGATGGAAATACTAATAACGCTAGTAAAAGTAATAATGGAAAGTCTGGCAGCGGAAAGCCTGGTAATGGAAAGCCTGGTGATGGAAAGTCTGGTGATGGAAAGTCTGACGGAAAGTCTGGCGATGGGTCTATTAAAAATGTCAGCAAATTATTCTTACTAAAGAGAGGTAAGAATAAAGTGTAAATTTGTCATTTTTAAGCAATTTTTTTTACTATATTTACATGTTTATTTATTTATAGCACATGATCATATTGTGGAACTTGAACAAAAATCTAAAGAAAAGGATGAAATTATTCGAAAGTTGATAGATGAACTAAATGAACTTAAAGGAGTGAAAAGGCAGAAAATAGAAGAAACAAAGAAAAAAAATATTGCTGATGTTGGAGATGATAAGCAGCAAACCATTACATGAATGAATAATCTAAGATTTTTATTTTTTAACATAATATTTGAGATTCGAGGGAAATTTAATCTTATTACTATGAATTCCAACCAACCAACCTAAGACTATTTTTCGTTTTTTTTTAATCCTTACGAACGAATCATTATAAATATATCTACATAGGTTTGCATTATCATATACACTATTAATATCAAATAACGAATAATTATTTATACATCAATATGATTAAGAATATTGTAAATAGAACAAGGTTGAGAACTTACCCATTCACGCATAATTATTTGATATCTAAAACAAGTAATTATATACAACAAAAATGTAATTACGAATTACTTCAATTTAATTGGTTCATTCGAGTTATATTATAATTTATTTATAAATAAAAAAAAAAAAAAAGATTTTGAGATTTTGAGAGAAAAAGAGTAAACTTTTACGTGTGAACGACTTTTTTTTTCTTTAATTTAAATATAATTGGGAAAGTCAAGAAAGTAAATAAAGTAGTGGGAAAATGTATCATTTTCAAAAAATACATTATTTTGATTTTAGGTTTTTTTTTATGAAATATCATTATTAATAATGTATTATTATTGTATACGTCTTATGTGAGCACCGAACCTTTTTCATGAATTAAGTTTTAGGTTAATATTGTTATTAATACAAGATAAATGATTTCGGTTATTAGTACTAGATAAATGCTTTTTGATTTTTTGCCATAAGAAGTGATCATTGTAGAATTAGAGTAACAAGGTGATTGATCGATATCGATATAGAATCTTAGGAATTTGATTTCTTTAATTATAAATATAGGTAAACTTATTGAACTGAATCATTATTTGAGTTTATAAAATTTTTTTTTGAGTAAATAAATTTATTATATAAAGAGATTAATAAAGTAAAGTTTTATTATACTAAATTTATTAAAATATGAGTTAATGTAAAAAACTTAACATATTTTGATTCAAAAATCAAATTTAGTATATAAATATCAAATTAAACTTTTTCAGCTATTTCTCCTTTCTATTGCAAAGGTCTTATATATAAAATCTTTTTTAGAAATTTAATATACAGGGAGGTGACATAAATATTGCATATTTTTTTCGCGAGACTTTAATCAGTTAATTTTAGAATATAAATAATAAA
>CAJVPQ010003795.1:0-10440 GCA_910591825.1 Funneliformis caledonium | reverse complement strand
AAAATATTCGGGACAAATATATATTCATTTATTCTAAAAAAATTATTAACATAAATAAATAAATGTAAACGATTTTTAAATCATTCGGAAACCCGTGATCACCCTCTGTATATTGTATTTCTGGCATGTTTCCAGCCATATTTGAGCCAAAAAAAACATACCACTTACCTGAATTCATACTAGTGATAGGGTAGCCAAGTGCTAATATTTCCAAAGAAGCCTTCATATCATACCCAGGTGCATATCTAAGAAGGATAAGTCGTGAAGGCTATACTCACATACACCCGAGTACATATCTTAAAAAGTGAAGTCTTCTTCCAATATTTTATATAAAGATTCTGAAGAAGACTTCATTTTAGATGTATATCTGAATGCCTTTCTTTTACGATTTGCCGATTAAGTTTACCATCCCTTCTTTTTTGCATCTATCAAAAAAAATATTTAAACATTTCGAAAGTATATTGGAGTATATAAAGTTTTACCTACTGACGACATGCATACCTCAACTATTTCTGACTAAACTAATCATACCAGAACCACTTCAGCCCTCCATTATGACGACGCTGGCCCTTTAGCTAGTATCTTATCGCGCAATGATATTGTGGCAGAATATGATAACAAGATGACCGCTATACTTCAACAATGCTTATCCAATAAGCATTCTATACACTTTATGCCTATTGAAGTTAGTGATGATACCTCTGAATATGTAAATGGTGTCTCCTTCTATATTTTCCATATTACTGATACTTTGATTAATGGACAAAAAGCAGTCATAAAAATTACAGGCATTAAGCTCTTCTTTGATGTCGAAGTACCTGAAGAGATGCCACTATCTACATTTAAGATCAGATTAGTAAATATATTATCCAATACTCTCAAAGGTACATCAAAATTTGAGATCGAGAATATTAGTGCTTTCCTACTTCAAGGGTATTATACAGAGAAAAAATCATATATACGTGTTATTACTTGGAATCAATTTGACCAGTATAATGCGTTAAAGGTAGTTCGTAGAGTCGGTATCTATACAGCTTCTGATGATCTAATCCCAATATATTATTACTGCAAAGTAGCCTGTGAAAAAAGATTACCTCTTTCAAGTTGGGCAACGTTAAGTAATTATTTTCACGAATATATTCAAGAGGGTACTTATCACTTCCAAATTTTTGTGAATAATTACAATCCAACAAGTGAGGACGATTATAATAATCTATTATTCTTCTCAGCCCTTTCACGGGATCTCACTCTCGTTCTCACATGGGACATAGAAACATATAGTTCGCTTGAACTAGGCAACTTTCCTACTGCACAGAGTGATGAATCCAACATATTTATGATCTGCATGTCAGTCTATTGGAAAGATGATCCCAATCCACTAAAGCAAATTTGTCTCGTAAATGTTGAAACCGCGTTAGACCCACGTTGAATTACAATTATATGCAGAAATCAAGTAAATCTGTTAAAAGCTTTCGCCTTGTGTTGGAAACTACTAGCCCCAGATATACAAATAGGTTTTAATGATTCACAATATGACTGGAGATTTATTGTAGAGAAAGCGAAAAAGCTAGGGGTTCTTGAATGGATGTACAATCAAATGACATTAAAGCCTTCAAGCTTCGAAAAAATTTCAAAATGGCAATATCAATTAGCGCAATAAAGATTAATGATAGGGATTTCCATTCAAAGTATCTTAAAATCCCCAGATGCGTAGCTATTGATGTTTGACCATATTTTATGAAATTCTATCCTAAGGCTGAAAAGAGCAGTTTAGCATATTACCTAAAGGAGTGTAAACTCGATAACAAGCTGGATATGCCTTTCCATCGTATGTTTAAGTATTATGGGAGGGCATTAAAAGAAACCAATGCTACAATGACTGAGCAGATGCGCGAAGTAGCCAAATATTATATTATCGATGCTATTAGCTGTCAGTGGTTAATGGTAAAGCATAATGCAATTAACGAGTACAGAGAGGTGGCATCCGTAGCCTTTATATCATTATACAATTCACATTATTTTGCAGTAGGAATGAAAATGCGTAATCTTTTAAGTGCTAGTGCGTGACAGGAAAGGATTTTAACTAGCACAATTCCATGTGAACAAATGGAAACAGGAAATACCCTGGGCCTATGTTTTCCCACTGGTAAAGGGTTTTGAAAATAGACGACCTGTGACCGGCTTAGACTTTGCATCATTGTATCCAAACCTTATCATGACATACAATCTCTCACCTGATAAAATCATTTTATCTCGAAAGCGTGCTGAATCTCTAAAGGAGAGCGGTAAAAAGCTTCATGAAATTAATTTCAAATTCAATGGTCACAATGTTCTCATATAGTCTATAGAGCATGAAAACCAAGCCATAATGAAAGGTCTTTATCCAAAAGTATTAGAGGAGTTGCTTATTAGACATAATTCACTAAAAAGCCGTCTTGCTCCATTAAAGGATAAAAAAGAAGAATTAGAAAAGGAGATTAGTTTAGCGGAAGCAAGGGTGGAGACAATACAGATGCTTTAAAATCTGAATACTCCTCAGTCTGCTTTATTGTTGCCTGTCTAGATGCAAAACAACTCGCTTTAAAAGTGTATATGAATACGTTTTACGGTGAAGCTAGGAATAGCGGGTCTCCTTTCTTCTGGCGAGCATTAGCAGGCAGGGTAACATCAGCTGGTCAGCGGAATATCAAGCTTATTGTTGACCTTGTCAGAAGAAAAGGGTTTAGTGTAAAATACAGGGATACTGATTCATTATACCTTGTTGAAGTGTGATGAGAAATACATTTCAGAAAAGATATCGAAGGAAAAGTACTGGGAGGAGATGGTGGAAATATCTATGGAAACAATGAGCGAACTCTGAGGCGAAGTTAATGACTTTCTCAGGAAAGATAACGAATCTCCTTATCTCAAAATGGCATATGAGAAAGTCTTATTTCCAGTAGTATTTACTGGAAAGAAAAAATACTACGGCATTTCACATACAAGTAAGCCCAACTTTAATAATAAGCTTTTTATTCGAGGGTTGAGACTGTAAAGCGAGGCAGTCTAGACACTTTCGTGAGGTGGGTAAGAAGGTTATGGAAGAATCTATGAGGCTGGATAATGATAATACTTGCACCTTGCATCGGATTGTAAAGGATGTACTCAAAGAGACCATAAATAATATTCTACAGATAGATCTTAATGGAATGGTTAAAACTGCTGTGTAGAAGCCTGATAAAAATAATAAGAGTGTTCAGCGTTTCATTTCACAAATGTGGGATAGACACACCCATGAAGAAGCGGATGCCAAATGGCGCATAAAAAAGGGCCTAACACCTGAGCCTTATCTTTATAAAATCCCAGAACCAGGCGAACGTTTTGAGTATATTGTAAGTAAAAAGATCGATATCAGCTATTATCTGAAAACTGTTGTCGGCCTCTGTGTATGATTTATTAACTATGATGAAAGATACCAGCCGTCATCTGAAATTATGCTGGAGTCTTAAAAAAGTTAAAAGATGGTAATAAAGTGGGTGACAATAAAGCGGATGACGGTGGGATGGATGAAGACGATCTGGATGAAGACGAAGAGAATGAAAATGAAATAGATGAAGATGAGGTATCAAAAATAAGAGATGCCTTAGCGCAGAAATCAGCTGAGAAGTGGATTAGGGGGTATATCAAAAGCCTACATGATGGTCTGAAAAAAGATAAAACCATTATATCTCATTTATGGGAAGGAGCACGCGTTTACACGAAAAAATTATTTGATACTACTTATGCCAACAAGGGAGAACGTCTGACTAACAATGCTTATTGCCAATCCTTTCTCAATGCGCTAGATAAGCAAGAAGAATCCATCTGCCTAAAACTTTCATCATTACTTAAAGAAATTTCTGAGGTTGATATAGGGTATAGAGAAAGTATATATAAATTAGTTACTAAGAAGAGAGCAATGTTCTTAAAACAATATTTAATATCATATTATTTGGATGAGTGTAAGCTACTAGCAGATTTCTGAAACACATGATACAAAGTAGTTAGCCTAGAAATTACACGCTATCGAATATTATCAAAGTTACAGGATGATAAAAAAGATGATTTATCTGAAGCGGATATAGACGAGATCATCAAATTATATGGTTAAGTACTTTTAGTGAGGTTTGATAATTCCAGCTAAGAAAACTTAGTTGTAAGACACTTCGTATAATATTATTTATATATTTTTTCTCGTGCAATAATACTGGCTAACTTCAATTACTATCTTCAAACTTCTGGCCTCCGATCATACAGCCCGGCTTCAGAAATGCCCAGAGATGATAAAAAATAGTTCCAGTAAGGAGAATACTCGGTATTACTTTTTTTCCATGAATCCTATATTTTTTTCTCAATGATCCATATAACTGCAAGAAGAAATAAGGTAAGTATGGCATATGACATAAAGGAACTTTCAATGGCAGGAATAGCTGGTGCGGTTCTAGAGGGACCCTCTAGAGGTATTACTTGAGATAATGGTACCACTTCTACGCCATCTGACTGCTCCGCAATCTCTTCTCTTGAAATAGACTTTTTGAAATGTGCTGGTTGACTATGAACAGATTGATTCATCGGCAAATTTAAAATAGTTTAGAATTGCAGAGATCTGCAAAATTTACAGATCTCCGCATTTTTTAATGTCAAATCTAATAAAGTTCTGCGGTGTATTGCAAATGCAATTTGCCAAAGATATTTTTATAGAAATCTGCGATAATTTTCAAAATTGCAGATTTGTTAAGATCTTTGAGCAAAAATCTTTGGAGATTTTATTTTTAATTTCGATAAACTTCTGATAAACTATTTTGATAAACTTCACAAGTTCATATGCCTTTTTAATAAGTTTTTTTTTTAAGTTTTTTTTTTCGAAGTTTTTTTTTAGTTTTTTTTTTCGAAATTTTTTTCTTCATTTTAAAACATATATTTATTTAATAAAAAACAATTTTCTTTATCAAACTGTGATATAATATGCACTACTTCGCTAATAGATTCAATTGAAATAGAATTATACTCTTCAGTATAATAAAGTTGTAGATAATCATAAAGGTCAGATTCTGTTGAATGAATATCATACCAACGAACAAGAGCAAGTTCATACGGCTCTATTAACGATTCTCAGAAAAATTTAAATATCAATAATACCTTTTAAAGAAATAATCTGTTAAAAGATAAAAGCAAAAAAAAAAACTTTATTAATCTTAGATAATGTTGCTTACTTTCCCATACCAAGCTCCTTCATCTGAATTGTATTATACTTGATCTTCTGCAGGAGTTACCGCAACATTACTGAACCACTCTTTGCCTTGAAATTCTTTTGTTATCCTTAAGATTTCACCATTCTCTATATGGACTGAATCAAAGATTTTAATGTAAAAGTTATCACTTACATCTTCTACTGATGTGTTATCCAAAAAGATGTCTAACGTTATAATTAACTATGATAACCCCTCAATGAAATTTAAATGTGTTGAAGTTTTAGAATTTTTTAAAGATATTATTTTTTTATCAATACTATCCAATGACAATTCCTAAAGAACTTTTCCAAATCCTTCAGTTTTACAATGGACAGCTTTTCTCTTAGTTGGGTTTAATTCTTTACGTTTTACTTGTAAAGATTATTAAAAATGTAAGTATATATTTATAATTATTTTGTTTATTAAAATTTATTAGAATTTTTAACTAACATTGTTCAATATTTGCTGCCAAATGTTATCTTTTCTATTTGATGAATGATAAGGGTTTTTAACATAATACTTATGAAGAGTTTCATAAGTTTCTGTTGATAAACCATTCAATGCTTCATATTTATGAATTGCAGAGACTAAGAAAAATTATGGTGAGGCGTAGGATTATTATAATTCGTGATTTTAGGGATTAAAATTCACCTGCATGGTACCTCCAGCTATGTAGTTTAGGAAATCTATATTCTGTTGTAGACAATGAAGAGAATAATCTTTTGAATTAGGTAGACCAATGAATAATTGCTTCCTATTATATTTAGTAAAATTTAATAATATTTCGAATTTTATTAACTTCAATAATAATTACCTCAAAATTCTTTAGATCGTTTTCAGTATATGATTCTTGCTTACTTATTATATACATTTTACTAAACTTTGCATAAAGTTCGCAAAGCTTGCTACAGTTTATCCCATTCCATTCATCGAAGATTTCATCTAACGCAAAAATTGCAACCTTCATTATATGGCGATAATCTGCAGCAGTTATTAATTTCAATTAACCTAATTTACTTAACAGCTTAAGGCCAGGAAAGCGGGGAATTTGATGAAGATATTGATTGAAAGTCTTTTGTAATTCTGTTCCTCTGACTTTTTTTAGAATCTCTTGTGTGAATTCTAACTGATACTTGAAGAGTCCAATATCGATATGGTGTATACAATTAGGAACACAAGCTTCGTATATATTTAGATTTCTATAAATTTTCAATTAGTTAGCTAATTTATATCTATTTGTAATTATTTTTAAACATAATTATAATTAATGACAGTTACAGAAATTTCCAGAAAGTATTTTCGACAGAATGAACAGAATAATCCTTGTTTTGACTACTCCTTACAATTTCCTGCATATTTTCGTGAGTTCTGTAAAGTGTATCATCCAAAGTGATGTTTAAGTTATTTAGATCGCTCTGTAAGACCATGCAGGTATGGCAAGGCATTTTACATTGGACTGATTTATATGTTACAGTTACATCATCAGCCTCTAGCATATCCGCAAGAAAAAGTGAAATTCGTGCTGCAAAGGTCATTGGTCGAGATTTAATTCTAAAGTACAATGCATCAGGTTTTTCCAACAAAGGTCGAAGCATAATATCAAAACATTTGTGATATACTTGATGTTGGAATCTTCGAACATTTTCACTAGTTTTGATCCCAGAATCCTGTACCTTGGGTAGAAATCCTAAAAGAACTTTGGATTCCGGTAAGTTTTGAATCCGATTTGGAAGATTTCCAAGTGTCAAAAATACCAGATGACCTGAAGCCTTTCTGAGTCCATCAAGAGTTGTCGCATCCGAATATAAAATGATGGACAGTAAATGGTTCAGAGGTGAAAGAGTCTTTTCTGTCTCTAACCACCAGTCACCTTCATACAGTTCTCCAAATATCCTTTTATTATGTACATCTTTTTTTAGTATTCCTTTAGTAACGAAATTCTCAGCTATTTCATATCGTTGTATAAGGACTTGAATTGCTCGAAAAATTGGTCGATAATAGAGGGTAAAATTAACTTCATTATACGTTACAACAACTTTTTCTTTGAAGTTTAACGAAGGTGATATTATTTGATTAAGAAAGTCCTTGCCACTTTTTATTGAACTTGGTAATGGAGATTCATTCAAAGCACTATGATTATTGAAGAACTTTATAATTTTATCCCCTATCTTGTTAGATACGTTACCATTTATCACTAATTCCATGAAGTCGTGGTACACATCATTTGGATATTTTACAATATGTTCTAGTTTGTTTTTACCTTTGATAGTATCTAAAGCATCATCTATTGATGCTCCCTCAATATCTTTAAGATCGAAATTAATATCTTTGATATTTAACGATGATTGCAACTCGTCGTTCTCTTTATTATTCTCTTTGTCATTCCCTTCATTATTCTCTTCGTTATTCCCTTTGTCATTCTCTTTGTCATTCCCTTCGTCATTTTCTTCGTCATTCGTTTCATTTCTTCGACTTCGCAAATTATATCTTGGTTCATTAGTTAATTCACTTGTAGTTTTTTCGAAAACTACATCTTCTATTTCATCATTATCAACTTGTATTACAGTAATTGATGCAGGATTTTCTACTATAGAAGTTGGCTCTTGTTCTAACACTTCCATTGTGATCGGCGCATTTCATAAGTTAGCATCATGTTCTAGTCTTAATATTATTGGCGATTATTGATGAGTACTTGGGCTAGCCATTTCGTTTGTCCAAGAAGTTGCTATTCTTCCACGATGTTTGGCATTATGATGTTGTGATAATCCATGTTTACTAGAAAAATTTCTATTACAGATTTTACAACGATATTTAGTAATCATTATATATCTATTCACATTATTACTAGAAAATGAAGTGAAAGATGTATTTTACGTGAACTCCAATTGATAATTAGAACTCAAAATCAATATGATATATTCGGTAGGGAACGTAAGTTTTGTAAATATTTATATTTCTGTAAAAAAATTAATTTTATTAACTCGTAATTATAATTTAAATAGAAATCAATGGGTCATGATTTACTATTTTCTTTGTTGATCGGTTGATTTTGATTTTAATCAAGTCTTCGTTGATCGGTTGATTTTGATTTTAATCAAGTTTTCATTGATCGGTTGATTTTGATTTTAATCAAATTTCGGTATATCATTTAACTTTGGCATTTGTAATGATAATTTATTTCATTTATCATCAATTTTAATTTAGTCTAATAATTACATTTTTAACAATTACATTATCTTTTGCATTTTTAACATTTACCGTACATTAATTAAATTTAATTTTGATAGATATAAGCCACCGTTAACAATATTATTAATCGTCTTTCAGTAATAATCAATCTGGAAACTTCCACATATTTTTCAAATATTTAAATCATGAGCTTTTTTATTTTCTTTCTTTATTTGACATCAAATTTCTTATATCTTCAAATGTTATCGTCAAAAAAAAGAAAAGGCAAATCAACTAAGCAATCTCGTGATAATGATTCTCAAAGTGAAACCTCTTTTAGTACTACAAAATTACAGAAAAAGGCTTCTCGATCCACTGAAAATGTTTTTTCTCTAATGTTGTCACGTAGTAATTAATTTTCTAATACCTATACAAAATCAATATTATAAATAACCTTTAATTCTTTATTTCTAAAAAAAAAGAGTCAGTTCCTCCAATCGATACTTCTACCTCAAAAACTCAAACAGCCTCTCGAGTATCTTCTCGAATGCCTTCTTCAGTGCCTCACAGAAAATCAGTCGATTCTACTCCCGATACTGATCAAATGTTCATTAATGATGATGAAACTGAGCATCATCGTGTGCAAGATGACGATAATCATGGTTCTTCACTGATCGACACAGAATTTTCTTCATCACAATCGTCCCAAAAACCAATAAAATCACAAGAAGATAATAATCCTTACCTAGTCATAAAAGATTCTGATAATCATTACCTAACCGTTAAAGAATTTAATTACACGATGTCATTGTTGGATAATAAAATTAATGCTTTATATAAACTATGTAGATTTATCGCTCAAAGACAAGAAGAAAACTCAATCACATTAAGAAAGCTTGTTGCTGACGATGAACTATCAGATAATTTTTGAAAAGTAAGTTCTAATATATTTACAAGTCTATTTGGATTTTTAAATAATTAAAGTGAATTTTTCTAGCATGCTTACAAAGAAGTTGCAAAGCAACTTATACTGACTATATTATTTCCATCGGATACTGAATGTCGAATAGCGATAAAAACATATCTATCAAAAAATGCAGAATATTATATAGATGATATTGGTAAAAATAATTGGTTATCGAAATTTGATGAAAAAATATTGCCGGAGGTAATTAAAATCTTAAAAGCTTTTAATAAACAAAATAGTTCTAAATATATAGTATATATATTTTTATTATTAGATTAAGGCCAAATGTAGAAGTAGAAGAAATGACATCACGGCAAGCATTCGAAATGTAATATTTATTGTATTTGGTGAAAGTAAATTAGAACGTGTCGACAACTCAACGCCTTCTCTAAAGTTAGCTGAATGGAAGACAAGTGAAAAGACTCGTATAGCTTATGAAGAAATTCTCACGAATCATGAACTTCTTTCAAAAATAGGTTACATCGTCTTTAAACAAAACAAGGGAGAGTCATTGTCTACGACACAATGCGCATATATTTTATCGATTTGTGACATACTTTTAAATCTGAAAAGTTTGGGGATAAAATGTAACGACAAGTCGGTTATTAGGCGTATAAATGCATTTTTGGTAAATATTATTTGTAATGCTATTTATAATAAGTTTAAAATCATTCTTTGAAAATTTTACAAATATTAATTACATTAATTATATTAATTAACAGCGAGCTTTCGAAAAAGATAATCCTAATACTCTTAGCACACAAGAAATGATGAGAGAGATTGCAGAGACGGAATTAAGAGAGTCTCAAGAAACAAAATGTAAAAAACATGGCAGTCAGGTGTATATGGGCGAAAGTAATGCTACAATGAAAGGGGTAACTGATGAAGAATATCATAAAGATCATGACGATGACGGGTACAAAAATATGGTAAGTTAAAAACAATTGTTAATAATTATCGAATATTTACTAAATGAAACATTTTGTTATTTTGCAATGAAATTCAGATACTTGAACTTGATTCTCAATTTGGCAAAGGAGCTTCTGAGAAATAATT
>CAJVPQ010003794.1:0-10441 GCA_910591825.1 Funneliformis caledonium | reverse complement strand
CAGCTTTAAATAAAATATTAATTGACCGTTTATTGTTAATGCAAAAAAATTATAAGTTTTATATTGAGTGAAAAAGTATGCAGATACTTTTGTTCAGCCTCTTTATATGTGAATTTTTGAATATTTTTTTTGTCACTGTTTGCTCAATTCTGCTTTATCTCTATTATGATCGTTTATTTTCATCATTGTATGTAACTCTGATCAGTGAAAGTCAGCTGTATTAAATATGAAAAATATAAGACCTTGATGACTTATTTTATTTATGAATTCTATTAATTCTTGCCTTTAACCATCCAAAACTGTTGCATTCTATGCAGTCCTTTTCCATATTTCATAATCCTATCTGCCATCTTATTATCTTCATTTTCTATCATTTTCTTTATTTTTAAAACATCTATTTGTTCATCACTTAGATTTTATTTAACATATATTTGTCCTTTTGTAACACTCTCCAAAATACCGCTATCTTAGATGTCTTGTAAATCTTCTGTCTTTATACCATATTATGTACTTAAAATACTTAGCTAATTTTATTTCTCTTAGTTATACTGCTTAAAGATCTGCTTTGCTATGTAGATATAATATTAGAAATACTTTTACTATGTAACTAGATATTTAAAATTCGTTAATTAGCACTCTTTTGATTTCTGATCATAACAATGCTTGATTATTGCTTTGCATTTATTCAAAAGTCTCATTTATGGCTTCTTCTTCTCGTTATATTAGTAAAAATAATGGTACAAAAGTCCTCAATACTTTTTTGTTGTCACTTTTTTGTTAGTTGTATTATTATCTTCAGGTTGATCTTTCTCATTATCACTTTCATTATCAGTTGTGTCATCATCTTCAGGTTGATCTTATCATCATCACTTTCATTGTCAGTTGTGTTATTATCTTCATGTTGATCTTCCTCATTATTACTTTCATTGTCAGTTATGTCATTATTTTCAGGTTGATCTTCTTAATCATCGCTTTCATTGTCAATTATGTTATCATCTTTAGATTGATCTTCTTAGATTTGTGAAAGCTTGTTAAAGATGGATCTATTTTCAGATAGAAATTTGAGAACTTTATTATCTATTATGATGTTATAGTAATATGGGTTATTGCTTTTTAATCATATTAATGCTCTGTATATATTTCTTTTTTGTATAATAAATCTCTAAAACCTTCTGTATTATTTGCTAATTGCTATCGTACTATGAGAATATCTAATGATGATAGATTCTGTAAAAGTTTATTTGTAAAGCCTCTTATGTCCTGAGGAAAATTAATTACATTTTCTTTATATTTTGTTTGACCTTTTCACAATTAATATATCATTATCACCATAAATACTTGCAAAATAAGCATATCTTCTATTTTGTTAAGTCCTTTCAGTTTATCAGAAATATTGCCTAGATCCATATTATTTTCTGCTAAAAACTTTTTAGGAATTTTTCTTTCTTTAGAACAAATTTTATACGTATTCTTATCTATCGTCATTATAGGTATTCTCTTGTAACATTCTTTGCAGAATTTATATCTAATATTGTCTATTTTTTTACAAAATCCTGCAATATACAAATTTTTTCCTTGCTAATTATGGTAGCTAATTGTTGTCTTATATGATCATAAGTTTCCTCTATCATATTTTGTTCACTACTCTCTTGACCTTCATTTCTGTTTATTTCTTGACGTGCTCGTTTTCACACAGTTCTTTTATATTTGTTTTTTTAAATTTTCTAATTTTCATATTCGTTGATAGTTATTGTTACATTTTTCTTTTTTATACTTTTACGAGTTCTTTTTAGACATGCTTTTCATTATTCTTCTGATTTTCTTACCTTTTTTGCTATTTTTTCATGTTTTCATATAAGTTGTTTCGTCTGCAATTCAACCATCTCTTGATTTTTTTAGCTTGCTTTTGAATAGTCCCTGAATTAGTAGAATTGGTCATTTTATATCTAATATATTTGTACTAAATTAGTGTATTTTATAGATAGCCTTAATTCTGCCTCTAAAACAATTTTTTTTGCATTTGATTAGTCTTTTTAACAAATTTATTCATTTTATATTGTATCCAATGATTGTATTAAATTATCTTTATTTGTGACTTTGACATTCAAATACAATAATTTAATTGCTCTTTATTAATTAATTAATGTAAATTTGTCCTATACATGTGAAATTATAATTAAACTCTATTAAACAATCAATCTTGAGGAAATTTAACTCACGCCTTAATATCTTTAGCATATACTAATTTACATTATTATATAATATGTCTAACAAATAATGTTTACGTAATAAGTCTTAACAGACAATATGATTTTTATTTTAAATTATTTGTTCCCTAATATTATGTAATACATTTGCACATCACTTGCTTCACGTGATGAGCTCCAGACTTCGTAACGGTTCCCATTTTCCTAGTAATTATTAGATTCTTTTTTTATTAATTATATATTATTAACTAAAAATCTTATCATATACATTTATTTCTTTTATTACTATCAGTAATATATAAAAAATAAGTATTTTTTCCTATAATTATAAGGTTTATAATATGGGTTGATTGCTAAGAAAATCAGGTCTGAGAATTTTTCAAAAAGTTATTAGATTAAAATACATTAAGCTCTTAATTTTAGTCAAAAATTTTGATTTTATACTCTAAATCACTTTTATACAGCTTGTTAATTTTGTTTCTAATTTAATCAATATTTTATCTATTAAAATTTTACTTTTATTAAATCTTTATAATAATCTTTATTTTTATTAGTAGTATTACTTTATATAATTTTCAAAAGTAAATTAAATTTAATAATTTTAAGTATTTTATTTTTAAATTTTATCTTCTGATAATTTCTTTCTTTCTTTTTTTTTTTTTAAATACTATTGTTTTGACGAAAAATGATTTCGGAATAAAAATTCAGTATAGAAAACTTTAATAATTCGCGCAGTGCAGTATATACAGTATATTATCAGCAACAAATTTTGTATGGTCGCGCAGCTAATATTTTTATATAAGAATAGCAGGTTTGGAATTGAACATATTAACGTATATACCGTTCATATGAAAATTATATATGTCTAAAACTGAAGAATGGTGTTCGAGGTTGTTGGATTGGCCATCAAGTAGTCCAGACCTCAAGCCAATTGAAAATTTATAGGCAATTTTGAAGAGGCGTGTAGAGAAACAGGTTAATATATTGTTATATATAAAAAATCAATCACTATAGATGTTCTTCTTGATATAATTCAAAAAGAGTAGGAGGGAATTGAACCTGAAAATTTTATTAATTTATTTCGTAATACGCCATTAAGGTCAAAACAAGTAATTGAGGGTAATGATAAAAAGATAAGCTATTAATTAAGCTTAAACAACTTTTTTTTTCTTTACAATTTCAATTTATTTTAATTTTTCGTGCACTGTATATATTATAATCGTTACACAAGTTTACACAAGTTTAAATATTTTTTTTGACTAACCGAAACAGGAACATAAATAGAATTCCATTTTTAGTCGATCGTGATTTGTACATAATTAATATAAACATAATAAATCATGCATCTTGATGTCGAATTTTCTTTTTTTTAAAACACACACGTTAATTGTGGTTGGTCTATAAATTCATTATACAATGATAATGTGCTGCAAAATTAAAGGAATTATTAAATTTATTTATATGGTCGGATTTTCTTGAATCACGATATAAAATTTTCCTAATAAGTATAATTTTTGTACATTCAAAAAAAGAATTAGTATGATCGTACAAACGTTTTCTTTGTAATTTAATTTAAAACCATCAATGGACTCTTTGCGCTTTCATATTGGTTGCCGTATTCAATGTGATTTTTTCTTGTATAATTTAATACATTTATTTTTGTTATACATGACAAAGTAGTTTGGTTGTTTGATATAATGAAAATAAATATAAATGCGCTTCCATTTGAGATTTACAAAATTCGTTAATAATACATGATGAAATATTTCATTCTTCCTTTCGCGTTATTTAACACAATACTTCTCGCCTATGCTCAGGATAAGATTACCTGCGAGCAGCAATTTAGTCTACAGGGAACTACATGTACGCCTTGTCAACAAACACTTCATAAATATCCATTTTTTGATTTAAATTCCGTCATAAATAAACAACCACCATCTGACAAATGCTTGGTCGCTTCAATTTTTCAATATCACTTAACTGAAGGAAATGCTGCTTCCACGCCAAATGATTTATTGGATCCGGTAAACGTAAAGAATGCTTTAGACAAAACTTGTGCTGATACCGCAAATAATGCTTGTAGCGAAGATTATGTTGAAAGAGTTTATACTGAAATCGATAAAACTTGTGATGCGGAATTAAATAAAAATTTCAACGGGACACCTGATCCTATTGGATCAACAGCTTTGGCGACTTTGATTATATTCTATGTTTCTATACCTACGAGAACTTATTTCTGTACTAAAATTGAGGGTGGTAAGTTATTTTTATTAAGTTTAGTCTTTTTATTTTTATTCCTTTACGATAAGATATTTATTTCTTTTCAAAATATTTAGAATATTGTTACAACAAATTTTTGAAGGCAGCAAATTCAACACAAACTCAACCCCAAGGCCAAGGCCAAGATATTAATCCTTTTTTTGATATTACATGTGATGATTGTACCCGAAAAACTCGCGATAAATTCAAAGAATTTCAAGCATCACACCCTCTTAATACTCCCAATTTACAAAAAGCCTTTGCTAATGTTACCAAATCTCAAGATGAATTTGATGCAAAATGTGGTAAATCAAGCGCTAATTCAAGCTCTAAATCAAATGGACATCGAATTATAAATGATTTTAGTAAATGCTCTGGAATTTTAATGGGATTAGTTGTATTCTTTTATATGAACTTATTGTAAAGTTATCCCTCTTAATCCTTTATCATGGTTTTTTTTTTGTTCCTTTATTTTAATAAATTATAATAAATAACAATATAATAATATAGATAGCGTTTATAATGAAGTAATGATTTTTACATTATCATCATATTTTCGTGTAACATTTATCATTCAGAAAATAATCTTACATTACGCATTACGAAAAATACTCATAGCATTGAATAAAATTGATATTGGACCAAAATAAAGAAATGTAATGTATATGCATAATAAGAAAATTTATTCATTGTACTTCAAAGTAACTTAAATACAGTAAAATTTTAAAAATTATATTCTTTATTACTGTATATGCAGTAAAAAGGAAGAAAATTACTAATTAAAAAAAAAATTAAATTTACTTTGTATGCTAAATAAGATTTTTAAAGCAAATATCAAAAATTGTTTTATAGTTTCCTCCCTTTCTACTGCAAAGCACCTATAGTATAGCGGACATCGCGAATTTGTCATAATTCATTTTAGTGAATGGACCCGTCCAAAAAACACGACCCGGGTCATCTGACGGTTGAGTGATCCGGTCTCAAAATTTTACCTATGCAGTATATTTTATTTTTTCCTCCACAATGTCAAATGACTCATTATTTATGTGCTAAACAGGTTTTTTGTAAAGTTACTTATGCATCAGACAAAATCCGTTTGGAACGGATGAAGCAGGATCGATAAATTCTTTGAAATTATTATATTCATAATCATTACCCATAATTCTCGAAAAAAAATAGGAAAATTATAAATAAATTTAAGTTATAGCCCGTAAATTTTATTTGTTAGCTAGATTCCCAAGAGAATAATGATAGTAATAATCCTATGAAGCTATAATTATCTCAGTAGCGCATATATTTTTTTAAGGTAAAGCTTATTAACATTCATTTGTGCATTTCCGACCAAGCGAAAGGGTGAATAAAGAGCAAAATTAATGAAATTATAACAGAAAAAGGTTTTGAAGATTATTTTAATAATACTCTGGAAAATTTGCCAAAAATTGAAAATTCACACTATTTTTAAATTTCAAACTCTCGTTTCAATGACTACGAAACATGAAATTTTAAATTTTATGCAAATTTAACTCAAATACGAGGAGCAAGCTCAAGTCATGTTTTTTTTTTTAAAAAAAAAAAAATCAAATGCAGCTATAAAAAGAGATTTTATTCAAAACTAATATTTACACAATAAGTTTGGATGGGATAATATATATTTTTATACATAGACGGGGAAATACGGTTCCAACCCTTGATTGACATTGAGAAAAAATGAGATGAAATATGTATAAGAAAAAGTTCAATTTATGACGAAAGATAATTATTCGAAGGAGTTCAAACAAACTTTAAATTAGGACAAGTGGATAAATTAATTCCTTTAATCCGTCCCACATACATCAATACTTTTGAGTTGTAATAATAAAGGTTCGATCTTTTGCCAATCAGCTAAATAAAGACTATTTTTAAAAGATTCTGCTCTAATAATTTTTTCAGAAATAGAAATTTCTGAGTCATCCCATACTTTAATCGTCTCGTCTATTACTCTAGTAGCCGAGGATCCGTATTTACTTTTCCCATTCTTTAATAGATTCAATACTTCTTGTACGATATTGACACGATCTAATTTAGCCTGCAAAATAGTTAATTGCTTTTTAGTTTCAAGATGTTTACCTGTTTCTTCAGTTAAATGACGTTTAGTTTCTTCATGATCTTTATTAGCAAGATCTATTTCATTCAAATGTTCCAATTGCTCTCCGATTTCAATATGACGAACTACTTCTTCAGATAAATTATTACGAATGGTTTCTAATTGGCGTTTAGTTTCCTCCCGATCTTTATGTGCATTATCTAAATTACTCTTCGTAGTCGCTAATTGCTCTTAGGTTTCACGATGCCTTCCTACCTCTTCGATAAAATTTTTACGAATGGTTTCTAATTGACGTTTAGTCTCTTCCCGATCATTATTAGCAAGTTCTAATTCAGCCAAAACACAATCTCTAATTGCTTTACTGTTTCACGATGTTTACCTGCTTCTTCAGTTAAATTATTACGAATGATTTCTAATTGTTCTTTGGTTTCACGATGATTATCTGCTTCTTTGGTTAAATGATTATAAATAGTTTCTAATTTAAAATTAGTTTCTTCTAAATTACATTGCGTAGTTGCTAATCGCTCTTTTGTTTCACGATGATTATCTGCTTCTTTGGTTAAATGATTACGAGTTGTTTCTAATTGAAGTTGAGTTTCTTTCAATTGGGTTTTTAAAGTTTTGCAAGCTTCGGTTTCTTGTCCTAACGAAGTTATTTTAAATTCTAACCGGTTTCCTAAATTTTTAATTCCTTCAATTACCTTGTCCTCATTATTTTTACTATCGAAAGCTTCTTTTAACCCATTTATACTTTCATTTAACTTTTCAATATTATTAATCAATTTTTCGCTTTCTTGATATTCATTTATCCTCCTTGGGAAATTTTTATTATTCATTTGGCTTCATTTATTGATATTGTTGTATTCGGTTCTTTCATTTATGTATTTATAAACAATTTTGTAAGCAGAAGGTTTTTATTGAATAATTATTGAGTAATAATGAAGTTATTTTGACAAAATATATATTTAATAATATCAAATTAATCAGAGTTGCCTCAACGTCGGCGCTCTACACTTTCGCAATGTCAATATATTAGACTAAGTAAATGCCAATCTATAAGCTCTAATTAAAACCGCGCAATTAACGACAATTACGAAAAAAATTGATAATAAAAATAATAAGAAAATCGAAATTAAAAATAAACGAAGTTACAAATACGAAATTTAAAATGTTAATGCGAAAATATCGAGGGAAAAAATAATTGTTAGGCTAGCCTGGCATCTTTGACACTTTGTCATACTAGGCACCTTGACAGCTGGTAAATGATCAAAAGACTGACTGCAAATATCGAAAGCGAATTACATGCGTATTATGGGAGTTTTCGGGCAAAATTATATTTAGCGTAATAATATACTAACCAAATAGGGTTAGAACACATATTCAGCTCCAACAAAACTTAATTTTCGTGGATAGAAATCTCGATGGTCGTGATTACGCCCAAATAAGGATTAGTCGAAATTAAAAGTCATTACGATTTATATAAAGATGAAGGAAGTTAAATTTAGAAACATAAAGCCCCGAGAATTAATCGAATGATGATAACTTGACTTGAATTATCAATACGTACTACATACTTATATCTCTTTTCGCAATTTAAGATTTTACTTTTCTTTATGATTGATCTTAAGTTTAATCAAAAAAAAAAAAAAAATAAATCAACGAAATATTTCATTTGGAAAAATACCACCAGGATTCATGTAAATTAAAGCAGGGTATATTAATACCGAACTTTTTTTATATTATTTTATAGTTACAAACAACAAGAGAAAAAGTCATTTAGAAAGTCCCATAAAAATTTTATAATTAGGATAATGTCTATTAAATTTCACAATTAAATTTTTTGCTTCTTGTTCACAGACATGTTTATGCCTACATTAAAACCTATCATTACAAATAAACCCTATATTAAGGAGTTTATTAGGTAATAACAAGTCAAGTTCTCTATGTAAGAGTTGTTTTGCATTGAGGAACAGCAAATCAGCTTAGTTTTTTTTATTATAGATATACATGTAAATCACAGAATCTTAAACTGTTACCTCACTTGTCTTATGAATCAAAAATGAAATGTAATCATGCACATATACCGTTGGAGCGCCGACTAAAAAACGCCCATGCAAAATACCCTCCTAGGTTTTGAATCAAAAATTTGTAAAAGACCCCTACTTTATAATGGTGAAATCAGTTGTGTGACCCTATGTAAAATACCCAGGATTTGGGGTGATTCGTGCTCTAAGCAATCTTGGAATTAATGCATCATTGTCCGTCTAGCCATTCCTTGTATGCAAAATTTTGGTAAATCAAATTATGAGATTTAATAATCATAATATCCGTAACTGGTAACGCTCCCATATTATAATTTTCACAAAGCCATTAGCTAGCTTATAATAACAAGGCAACGGATCCTCTTATGAGTTCATGACATATTATGATGTAATCTATAATTAAACGTAATTATTTTATATTTAATTAATAAAGAAGCTTATTTATTTTGAAAATAAAGGACCTTAGTTTTTTGTCTGTGTTTCAAATAGTTAAATATACAAAGGTAAAATTCGCTAGAACAATTTAATACTAGGCGACTATAAAATTTAAGTTTTTTTTGAAAAAGGTTCTACTGATTTAATTTATGAAAGAAACGTGTATTTCTTACGAGTATATTATGATAGATTATTGGATCTTTCTTAGAATAAAATTTCATTTTAAATTTTTAATGATTTGCATAGCATATTCTTTAAGAAAATTATTCATATATTTTAAAGTATTTCTAAAATTATTCAAGTTCATTATTTTAAAGTTTATGACATTGAATATTGAAATAATGTGCCTATAAATCATTCTTATACCTTCTTGTAAATATATCAATCATACTGTTCCCATCTATTTACTGAGTTTTAGCCGCTCCTATAGTGGGATAAAGGCGAATGTATTGTACCTTACCTGCTAAAAGTTTCTTGAAATTTTTTTTAAACAGCATATGGGTTGATTGCTAGGAAAATCAGGTTCCGGGAATTTTTTAGCAAAATTGAGATTTTTATTGCATTTTAGTTTTTGATGTTATTAGATTAAAATGCATTAAGCTCTTAATTTTAGTCAAAAATTTCTCGGAACCTGATTTTCCTAGAAACACTCCCATATATTCTTATCTAATAGAATGAAATCCAATATATTGCATCACAATCACTGTGATAATGCAAGTTAGTCTTCTGTATGTTTTTTCAGTTTCTCTATAATTATCTGAATTGAGTATCACAAGTTGTATTTTTTCTTCAAGGATTCACTTCATGAGTTTAGATCTAAAGTAACAAAAGCAGTTCTCTCATATTACTACCACTTTGTTGATTTCTTACTATATATTCATTTCAGAAGAATAACAAATCCCCTGCACTTCAATTGAATTCTGAACAGATATCACTAATAATTTCATGTCCTAGGTTTTGCTTTTTTAGCATTTTTAGTATTTGTTATATTTAGAAGGTTTTTTTTAGGTATTACTTCTTTATATTAGATCCATTTAGCTATTTTTTATTACTTAACATTTGATTAAAAAAGATAAAAAGAAATGGTAAAAAAAAAATGCTAAAAGAAAAATTAAAATTAATAGGTAAAAAAAGATGAAAATAAAAAGTGAAAAAAGATAAAAAAAAGATAAAAATAGAAATTTGCACAAAACATTTTAATGTTATAAGACTTTAAATATTACATCATTAATAATTGTATTATTTTAATAATAAAAAAAAGGAATTATAATAATTTATTTATTAAATGAAATAAACTTACTAAATAAAATCATTAAATGTTTATCATTTTTCAAGTATACTCACCTAGCAAAAATGACCGACCAACAATAATTTTGCGATTAAATACCTCATTTTTAAATAAGTATATTTCGATA
>CAJVPQ010003793.1:0-10443 GCA_910591825.1 Funneliformis caledonium | reverse complement strand
TATATAAACATTTATGCTATACTATGTAGATTAATAACATTATCATAATTTGATTTCACTACTAAAGATTATTAATTTTTATTATTTATAATATTTTATACTATATATAACCTGAATTTAATAATATTTCATTCATATTGATCAATAAATAATAAAATATAATAATAAATAATTAAAGAATTATAACAAATTTTTATTTTATTATCTAAAATATTTTCTAAATTGAAAAGAAAAAAAAGTTTAGATTAAAGCTATATTATACGTTTATTACTATTATTTAAAATTCTATTACAAATTAATTTAATATTTTATAAATACAGTTAGACCTCTATATAGTCACATACTTAGTTTTCTAAAAATAATAATTATATAAATATGTGATTGTAAACTCTGAATGGTTTAAATTAATCTAATATTTTCAGTTCATATCAACTTCAATTCAGTTTCAAATTGCAAAAAATTAACCCAAAAATTTTCAGTTCAATTCAGATTTTTTCATATTATAAATTTAATTCAAATTGAAAAAATCTGAACTGAACCTAAAATTTTGGACTAATCCAAATTCAGATAGTTTGTTTTAAACAAACAATAAGAAAATCATTTAATTGGAATGATAATAATATTGTTTCAAATGAATAATAAAAGAATCGTTCATATAGAATAATAATATCATTGATAAGAAAATCGTTCAATTGAAATCATTCCAAATGAATAATAAGAAAATCGTTCATTTGAAATGATTAAATTATCGTTCAATTGGAATGATTGATATCATCATTCCAAATGAACAAGAAATTAGAACGATAATAACATCATTACAAATAACGATAAGAAAACCATTTAGAACGATAATAATATCGTTCTAAATGATAGATAAAAATTGTTCAATTAGAATGATTAAATTATCATTCCAAATGAATTATAAGAAAATCGTTCATTTGGAACGATTGATCTTATCATTCTAAACGAACAATAAGATAATCGTTCAATTGGAACAATAACATCGTTTTAAATGAACGATAAGAAAATCGTTTAATTGGAATGATTGAAATTTTCATAAGCTTTATTCTGGAGTGATTTAGTAAAGTACTGTTTGTGTAAGAAATACGCCCCACACTAAACTCTATAACATGTAAAAATAGCATTACAATTACGAACATGAACCGTATATTGATTTATACAATGTTGTGAATAATCTTACTATTCTATACCCTTTCAAAATGCAAATTCATCCATGATTAATGCAACGGTTTATTTGTATACTTTGTTTTTTTTAAAAAAAAAAAAAAAAAGATGAGAGAAATTATATTTAATAAAGAAAATTTATTAATATAAAGTTATCGACGCGTCAATGATCCAGTTGCGCAAAGTAACAAGAAAAAAAGATGATGATGGTCCTAGACATGATAACAAGTTGCTAAAATCAAAATTTATTGATTCTTCTCAACATTGAAATCTCACAAAGTTTAAGACATTCCAACTTTATTATCAACAAAATCTAGTTAAAAAGGATTAAATTATGTAAACAACTATAAATTACATAATTTTTTTTTTTAAGCAACCTTTGTATGTATATTTCTTTAAATTACTACGTCATTAATTATAATCATACCTTTCGTTTATATAAAACATTAAAAATATAACATTTACGAGAAATGTGAATTGACGATGTTAGTGATTAATAATATTAACCGGGTAAAGGAATTCTTTTGGAAGCTGTGCTTTTGACAAACTTCATTAATTTCGGTCTGACTTGAGATCCGATATATTTATAAAATTTATATTTTCAATTGTGGCGACCGAAACGTACTGTGCCATCGAGGTCAACCGCAATTTTGCGATTTTGTGTTGGTGTTGAAACGGCGGATGAACCTTTAAGCGATAACGACATTGGCAGGGAAGAATCAATAGAAGTCTCATTATATATCATTCACCGCATGAGGTCGTAAAATATCGATATCATACGAAATTAGCGTTTTTATGTTCTTACACGTCAATAAAACCTTCAAGATTGTTCGAAATTAAAAATTTGTGTATTACATGTTACGTTTAGTTCGGAAAAATTAAAAATTTTAATTTTTCAAGTAACCGAAGATCAAAAATCTTAAAATCTGTACCACTTATCGGAAAAACGTTAAATTTATTTGGTTGTCACAAGATGGATCGTTGAGAAAATATAAAAATAGAAGGAGGACGCGTCATATGCCGTCAACCTATTGACAAGAATAGATAAAATTTTTTGCTGATGTTCAATTTTACATATGAAATCAAATTTTATCATGTCATGTAATAATAGAATTTATTTATTTATTTTATTTTATTTTTTTTAATTTTGTTATTTCTTTAATGCAAAAAAATTAATGGTTTATTGTGAAATTGATTTTGAAAACAAATATATATATAAAAAAAAAAATACGAAATATTAAGCAAAAAACTACTTTTTAATATAAATTATTAAAGTATGCGACATAATCTTGTCGATCATAGGCATTTGCCTTCCTCATGATTTCTTTGGTTTCCTTTTGTTTTTTACTCATCCAATCCTTTCTCTGCTTATTAGTTTTTAATGCTAAATATTCTTTTTTAGCCAATTTAATATCAGAAATCCAATACGCACGCAATTTTTCACTTGACCATGTCATGAAGTTCGTGTAGGGTATGCAATAAAGTAATCCTTGCGGTAAATAATTTGGAAACGCTTTGTCTCTAAAACATTCAAAACATTCAAAGTTATTATTAAATAATTTGTTTAAAACACGAGAGACATAACAAGTAATTTCGTACCTTATTAATAAAGTTTTCTCTGAAAAACATTTGCTACACAGTACTTCCTTTTTAATCCAAACGTTATAACCAAATCTATTATAACTATTATTACAAAATTGACATTTCATGGCCAATAAAGCCAACCAAATATATTGTTGTTCAATCATATTTGATGGAGGCGGAAGGGATGGATAAGTTAAGTTATACATTCTAGATGATTTCCATATCTCTTGTATTTGTTTCTTATCTGACCATAATAAATTACGAAGTTTTTTGCATAAGGAAGATAAAGAATATAAATCTTGCGGTGTTAGATATTTGAAGATTTGTGAGTAAATTATCAAAGGTAAAATTAAAAATTTTGACTGAGGAAGTATGGGAACAAGTCTGATGATGGGTTGTTTTATTCCGGTTGATTTGGTGGATTTTACTATGGATACGGATACGGATGATGACATTATATAGCGTTATTTTTCTTTTTTTTTTAAAAAAAAAAAAATTTTTTTCAAAATAACCTAAATTTTTTCAAAAAAGGGGAAAAAAAAATTTTTTTTTATTATTCTATTGTGAAAAAGCGCTTTAAATATTATATTTATATTTTGTACAAAGGATTGACGTGACCATTATATTATACATGCATCATCTGCATCTGAAATTCGAAAATTATCTGCACCTATTGCATATGATTCGCCAACTGAAACCATTTGAAGAATTTATCCATTTATGGGTTTATAGTTCATTAAATTAGCACATAATGGTTCATGAAAAAAAAATTTTTGTAATATAAAAACAATGGGAGATCTTCTTCATTTTTAAATTTTTTTTTTTTATTTTATTTTATTTTTTTTTAAAGATGGATTGTTTGGTTCCCGAGATACTTGAGAAAATATTTAAGTATATTTATGCTCCAAATGAAGATCGTTTTTATACGGAAGATCGAGCCCGCCTTCATTCGTGCTTATTAGTAAATAGATATTGGTGTAAAGTATCTGCCCCAATCCTTTGGAAATGGGCATTAAATGATTACGGAAGTATATACGAACGACAAGCCAAGATTAACACGCTACTCAAATGTTGCGATGAGAATTCCCGTCTTTATTTGATTGCCAATGGCATAGAAATACCCTTCTCCCTTCAGGAAGTACCTATCTTTCAATACGCTTCGTTCATTGAGATTTTGGATTACGGTAAATTAGTCAATTCAATTAGCGAGTGGTTAGAAACATTACCACGATTACCTGCGGAAAGTTTAACCTTGGTTCTAAGAGCAACGTTGAAATTATTGGTTAAAGAATCTAAAATAACCAGTTTTCAAGCCTGGCCTTTGAGATTTCCTACCGATTTGATTCATTTAATATTGGTTGAAGAGGGGATTGAAAATTTATTTTTAAATGTTAGAAACTTGCTCATCAACACTCACGTTAGGTTGGATAGATGGTTATCGGCTCCGGTAAAGATTTGCAGAAAAATTGTAAGTAACGAGAGACTCATCTACGGAAGAAGTATTTATTTCTTACAAAAAATTTTTTTTATCTTTATATTACTCTAGGAAACGTTGACCATAAGCTTACCGGGACAGTCAAATTCATATTTCGGTTCAAAGTCATCCGCGGATCCTTCACCGTATTACTTTAAGGAATCCGCTCAAATGTCTTCGCTCATCCAACATCAAAAATCACTTCAAAAGCTTAAAATCAATGAGGGTTTTGGATTCTCCGTTATAATCAATACGTCATTGTCATCCGTAAAAGATTCCCTTACGAACCTTTCATTTAAATCCGTGGATTTTGGTGGAAGTGATCCATGGTATGGGATATGCACTCTGTATATGTTGGAGGTGTTTAAATGTAAGAATTGTAAAGGGTTGACCGTGGAAATGATAGAACCTCTGATAAAATGTACCAATGGAGAATTTAGGAGGGTCAAAAAGATGGTTTTGGATTGGAATACCAGTAAAGAAGCGCATGACTTGTTAAATTATTGGTACTCGAAATTGATTGCAACATCAATTACGTGTAACGCGCAATATTTGGCAAATTAATATCAATGCAATGAATTATGTCTGTGCCTTATGCAGGAGTTTCTGCAATGTCAAAAGTCTCGCGAGAACTTTCTAAAAAGGGGTTCTGGTGCAGCACAAAATATACACAAAATATAAAATTTAATAAGAAAGTTTCAGTTTGATGGAAATATTTAAAACACGATCAGGTTAATAACGAAATGTTCGTATGAAAAACATTCACTTTGTGTTTATTCCATGAGAGTCACCTTGAACTTGAATTACATAATCTTAAAATGCAAAAATAAAAAAGGATATTAAAGTTAAAAGTGAATTTTAATATAAATATATTATAACATGTATATACTGTAAATAGAAAAGTTATTTATAAGAAGAAAAAAAAAATGCGTACATAAAAACACGCCCAGTTATCGCATCACATGAAACCTTTTCGACATTTTCCATTAAAAGCGTGCATCATCTACATTGCATATCATTGTTGATAAAGATTTCATCTAATCTTAATGTTATGTAAAGTTTACACACATTACTGAAACTAAAACAGATTTTAAAGAATTAAATAATCTCATGATAATTTCCTCCTTTTCAGTAAATTATAAAATAAAAAAATTCCCAAATTTATGTTATGTAAAGTGGGATTGACATCTCAGTTTGTGCTATTTATAACCGGTTTGACCTCTTGCTTATTTATGCCATACATATCTACATAAATATTTAATTATTTAATAAAAATCATATTTATTTAATAAATAAACAACATTGTTACACCAACTTTTTGATTACATATTTTATATGTCCCCCTTTTCCAATAAACCTTTCCTCTTCACTTTTTTTATTTTCTCAAGACTTTTTTTTTGTAAACGCGCCCATGTCGATCAATTGACAAATCGAAATTGGTAAAATTTTATTTTGGTTAAATTCATTCAACAATATCCATGGATGGAATCAAAGCGGTCATTTGAAAACAGTTTTGATTAGTATGAGAAAAACAAAACAAAAGAATGTCCTTGTGATTTACCACACAAAACATAGCTTGGGAACTTTTTTTTTTCTAAATGAGTAATTCATTTGAAAAGGATTCACTTTTAAAAAAGAATTCGTCATATTTGCCAAAATCCCCTCAGTTATTCCTTTTTTTTTTTTTCTCTCGAGTAATAATAAATAATATGAAATACAAAGATAAAAATATCTACATACGCAACGGCATCATCTATCGCGGAGATGAGGCCATCCATGCAAAAGAAGAAGTAGAGGCCAAAAAGCTTGTAGAAGAACTAAAATCTTCACTTGAAAATATTTCGGTTGGTATCGTTGATTCACCTCCTAATGATGATGATTCAAATAATTCTACTTCCGACGGTGATGATTTTTTAACTTCTGACGATGCTTGTGATACCTTTGGAATCATTCAAGAGGTATGTACAGTATGTGCCACATCAAACAAATATTTAATTATTTTCTCATTATAGCCATTAATTCTCACATATAGACCAAAGAATTTCTTGACATTGTTGACTTTAATGACGTATCTGACGTATCAACAGCAGTAGAACAGGGCAAAGATGAAGATGGGAACTTTGAGGTTAAAATGACGGACAAGGAAGATGAAATAGGAAAATCAAACATTAAAGATGATATCAACAAGGTCGCTTGTTTAAATGTGATTGGAAAACACAATGAAATAAATAACATAAACGTTGCAAAAGACACCAATAAGGTTTTCTGCGCAGAATTTACCGGTGTTCACAATGAAATCGGTAACACTACAATAACGAATGACAACAAGTCGTTTTTATACTCAAAGATGACTGGGATACATAATGAAATCGGAAACTATACAGAAACGAAGGACAACACCTCGAAATTATGCTCAAACATAACTGCGATACATAATAAAGAACGGAACATTACAGTAACGGGAAACAACAAGTCGACTCTATGCTCAGAAATAACTGGGATGCGCAACGAATTATGGAATGTTACAAAAACGGGAGACAACGATTCGACTTTATGTTCAAACATATCTGGGATAAATACCGAATTTCAAAACGTTACAGAATCGGGGGACAGCAAATCGAAATTATGCTCAACCTTCACTTTGAATCGCAATGAAATCGGGAACATTAAAAAATCAAAAAACAGCAAGGCGACTTTATGCTCAGAAACAACTGGATTAGATAACGAAATTGGGAACATTAAAGAATCGGGGGACAGCGAGGCGACTCTATGCTCAAGAGTAACTGGGATGCACAATAGGTTTTTGAATTTGACGAGCTCGGGGGACCAAAAATCGAAAGGATGCATAGATACGACTTTGATGAAGAATGAATTTTTGAATTTCGATAAAACAGGAAAGCAGTCTAGCAAATTTACTTTTAGCGAAACTGGAACTGGTGTTAGAGCTTTTAACATGCGCGTGAGCGATCCATCATTTGGCGTTGATTTTGGTGTTAGTGGACAAGCTTCGTTTTTTAATGTAGATATTGGAACCCGTTTACAGCTTGGTTTAGGTTTTGGCTTTGGTATCGGGATACCATTCCTCGGTTCTGGAGGAGGCGGTGGAGGTGGCGGTGGAGGAGGTGGTGGTGGAGGTGGCGGTGGAGGAGGTGGTGGTGGAGGTGGTGGTGATGGTGGTGATGGAGATGGTGGAAGTGGAGGTAATTCAAACAATAGTCCTGATAAAGGTGGCGATGAAGGAGGTTATAATGGATACGATAATGACAGTCCTTATGAACAAAACCAAGGTGGTGAAAGGAGCAGCGGAGGTCATTTTGGAGGAGATTCCAATGGATATGATAATAACAGTCCTTATGAACGGAATCAAGGTGGTGAAAGAGGCAGCGGAGGTCATTTTGGAGGAGATTCCAATGGGTACGATAATAACATTCCTTATGGACGGAATCAAGGTGGTGAAAGTGGCAGCGGAGGTTATTTTGGAGGAGATTCCAATGGGTACGATAATAACATTCCTTATGGACGGAATCAAGGTGGTGAAAGTGGCAGTGGAGGTAATTTTGGAGGAGATTCCAATGGGTACGATAATAACATTCCTTATGGACGGAATCAAGGTGGTGAAAGAGGCAGTGGAGGTTATTTTGGAGGAGATTCCAATGGATACGAAAATAACAGCCTTTATGAACGAAACCAAGGTGGCAGTGGAAGTCGTTTTTATAATGAATACGATAATAACAGTCTTTATGAACGAAATAGAGGCGGTTTCATTGACAAAGAAAATCATGATGCACGAAATGAAAACGGATTTAATGCACAAAATGAAGGTACTTTAGGAGATGGTTATGGTCACTATTTAAATGATGCTAATGGAAGTGGTTCGAATAATAGCAACGGAGGAAATACTGGAAATCAAGGTGTTGAGAGCAATAATGCTGGCAATGTGCAAAGCAATATACATTCTTTTTCCAATATTCCTCCATACTCATATGGCATCAATCAAAGTCCTACACAAAAGATACAAGTGAGTCAAAATTTTACCGAGAGTGCTGGGCCGCAAAATCATACCGGATCGCATGCAAATAGCGCCACAAAGAGAGATAACAAAACCAGCACAAACAAAGCAAGCAGTGACGTCACGAAGAAGGCGAATAACAAGTTCAGCACAAAGCAAGCAAGCAGTGGCGTCACGAAGAGAGGGAATATCACAATCAGCACAAACAAAGCAGGCAGTGGCGTCACGAAGAGAGGGAATAACACAACCAGCACAAACAAAGCAAGCAGCGTTGACAATATTAGTAACGAAAATACTGAATCCTCCTTACCTTCTATTTTTGGCAATGAAAATGGAGTTAAAAACTCTCAACAAAAGCAAACACCATTTGAGCGAGAATTAGAAAATACTATTCGCCAGAGTCCACGTTTACTCACTGCACTCCGTTCCTCATTATCTTCTGATTCTAATCCTGATAGCTCCAACTCAACTTCTAATCAAACCAATAAAACATCAGATTCCAACTCTAAACCTTCCACTAAAGATATCGATATTCAAGAACGCATTAAAATGCGCGTTCGTCAAGCTGAAGAAGCTGCCAAACGAAAAAAGCAATCCCAAGAAGAGGGTGGGAACTCCACCACCAATTCTACTTCTGGTGACTCTAAAAGTTCCACTGCAGATAATCCAACGTCACAAAAAAAACAAGATGATGAGGATGAGGATGATTCGGAAGCCCCCAAACCATGCAAAAATCACTCCCCCAGCGTTCGTTGCTTTCGTTGTTTAGTGGGTTCTAAAGGAAAGAAAGTAAAACGAGTCGGTGGAAACGTATTTGGATTTGCTTGTTAAAAAAAAAATTTCAAATTATTATACTTCTTACAAAATAGTATCGTTGAAGTTGTAAAATAAAAATTTTCACTATAAAAGTATTTGCTTTCCAAAAGCAATTTTATAATTTGATTTTGTAACTTTAAATTATTGGCAAACGTTTTTCTAATTGATGATAACACGCAAAATAATTTAGAATCTGCTAAAGAAAACATCCTTGGTTCTCATGTATATACTAGTTATTTATTATTCTTTCTCGACTTCATCCTTTCTAAATTTTAGCATTTTATACTATATCATTAATAATATTATTATTTATAAATATTAAATAACTTTTTTTTTATTATAATAATTTAATAAAATGAAATTGATTATAATTTTATTATTTTTTTTATAATATGATTTTTGTTAATTTATTTTAGTAATAATATTAAATAAAAAAAATTAATACAATTATTTTTTAATACAATAAATTTAATATAATGAATTTTATAATACAATAAATTTTTAATATAATACAGATTTTTTTTATATTAAAAAACATTATTATATTGAATTTTACTAGTTAAAATCTATATAATGATGTATAAAAAAATTTTTATAACATTAAATAATCCTTTTTTAACAAATTTATTTATAACAAATTTTTTTAATACAATAAAGATTTTAAAAACTTTAAAGAGAACTAATCTTATAAAAAGAATGTTAGTAAATGTTCTTAAAGAAGCTTATCCATTTTAAGAAAAAAGAATTAATTTATCAATTGATTTTTAAGATCCAAAGAAGGTTAATTTTTAAAAAAAGAAAAAAAAAAATATTAGTAAAATATTCTCAAAAAAGCTCATCTATTTCAAGAAGAAAATTAACTTACCAATTAGTTCTTAAAATCCAAATAAAATGATTTTAAAAAAATAAAAAAAAATAAAAAAATAACTTTTTTTTTGGTCAAATAAAAAAAAATTTAATTAATAAAAAGGATTAAAAAAAATTTTCTACCTAAAATTAAAATAAAGTAATATATTAAAAAAAAAAAAAATTTTAAAAAATTAATTATTAAAATAAAAATGTTTATTTAAAAAAATAAATAAATAAAATAAAAGATTATTTAAAAAAAAATAAATAAAATAAAAAATTATTTAAAAAATTTAAAATTAAATAGAAAAATCAAAAAACTACATAATTATACAAATTATTTTAATTATTTAGGTAAAAATATAAATAAAAATAAAATTAATTCTGAAGAAAAATTTTGAGATTAAGTAAATTAACAACTTAATCTGATCAGGTAATGTTTTATTATAATAAATTATTTATTATATATACTGAATAATTTATTATAATGTTAATAAATATTCTTATAATAAAGACCTGATCAACTAGA
>CAJVPQ010003792.1:0-10443 GCA_910591825.1 Funneliformis caledonium | reverse complement strand
GATCAACATTTTTGGATTGGCAACTTTTATCAAAGAATGTATCTTGCTATCAGTAGTGTAATAGATCTTTCTTGCTTGTGTCATTATTCAGGCTTGCATTTCCAATTTTATGGAAAATTGGGAAATTACATTTCGTCAAGCTACACGTGAAACGCCAAACAGAAAAAAAAATAAAGTATGTTATTCGAGATGATGTTGAATTTAGGTTCGGTAAACGGATTTTCATCAAATATTTTCTATTTTTGATACAATGAGGAGAGTCATAAAGAATAAGCTACTTTGCTAGTGTCATATATTGGAAGATACAAACACTCTAAACTGGTTATAATAATTTTTAAAATAAAAATTTATTATATTTAACTATATGTAACAAAACTTCAATTAAAATCCCGGAGCACAAGTGTAACGAAAGTGACCAACTACGTATCGACTCTAATTTTGAGCGGGACAGCGGGACATTTTCATCATAGCGCGTAGACAATAAAAGTCCTTCGCTACGCTTCAGACTAATAATTGATGATCATAATTCGACCTTCATTCTGACCGAGATATCTTTTACTTATTTCACCTAAGTAGTTAAAAAAAAATTTAAGATCTTGAAGAAATCATAATAAAATACAAATATTCATACTAGATGTTACCTTTGATTATTGGTTTCGTTATATTGTGCCAAATCGTTCACAATTGATGCATAAGGAATACGTGAATCAACTCCTAAAGCATCAATAAGTTGCATGTTATAGGAGAAACTTCTTTAACGATCTCTGAATTAATGGTTGTACGTCACAGCAGTCGCAAGGTTTGCATTTGCATAAATTTGAATAAGGGTGCGTTGCCAGTAAAATCATGGATCATATGATTTACTATATCATGACTTTACAAAACAATTATATGGAAACGTTTCCAGTAAAATAAACACCTTGCGTGGGAAAAAATTCCAATAAGCTTCCAAACCTATTGATGCTTATCAACTACAATGTTTCGATATACAGATGCAGAAAAAAGTTAATCCGCGACTTTCAAAAATCGTCAAAATAGCAAATTAACTAAGATAATCATAAATTACGTACCCACGAAGATTTTTGCCATCGACGTCATAAAAATATATTAAAAGATTATGTATCGCGTAATGTTTTAGTTGAAGAAACTCCTGTTGTAAGTTATAATGCGACGTAAGACAACTTATATTTTTGAATTACAAATTGCCTAAAATGGTATAAATACATTTAGTAATGAATTGATCATTAAAAAAATGCTAATTACATCACATACCATTATTACTCCCATTTCTTCAATTATGACGCCATCTAAAGGTTTCATACTGTAAATAAATAATAAGATCAATCGGAAATGTAGAAATACCAAAAAAAAACATAAATTTCTTTTTCTCGCGAAATTTTCTAACAAGAATCGTATTCTTTCATCATTCTTAGCCGCAACAACCCATTTTGCATGAATAACAGACTAGTCTTAAATAGGAGTAAATTAATTATAAATTTTAAAAGTTGAAAAAAATTGAACATTTTTGAAAAACTTACGTTTGTGATCCAATATTTTGAGCTAACAATGTCGGTGTATTATTGATAAACTATGTCATAATCATCATATATAGCAGTACTTCCATTGCTCAGTTATAGCGAAGCATCAAGCAATGTGAAAATTGTTCACGCAAGGAATAATAAATCTATGATATTCAATTCCAAGTTTTCATTATAGATTGCTTTTATTTAATGAGTTTATAAAACACAATTTTATTAATATACAGCGTAAATACCTTTTTTATCTATCTCGTGCTGAGATAAAATTGCTATTTAATAAAAAATTTCCCAACAAAGATTTAGCGCTGAAACCTTATCGGAAAGTTTTGTGTAAAAAAAATTTATTTGTACTAAACTAACTGTAAATAGAAATAGAAAGGTGGGGTAAAACCAGGGACGATGATTTTCTGCGGTGATTAAGGATGAATATAAAAGTTAATTCTGTGAAATTCTGTGATTTGGCCAGAATTATGCAAGATCAGCCAACATTACGATTCGCAAATTCTGGCCAAACTTAATATCAGCCAGCATTACAATGATAAATCGGGCCAAAATTTTGAAAATTATCATCCATATTCTGTGAAATTCTGTGAAACACAGAAAATCATCGTCCCTGAAGATCTTTTAATTTAAATTAATAATGTTAATCCCAAAAAAACTTTACCAAAATCTATGTCGCTGAGGATTCTTTCAATATAGTCGAGAATGCGACCAACGTTTGTTGTCGAACAGTATTGTGCTTAATGGCGTCAAAGTTCTAACCTTCCGCGGATTCTTCAAAAAAATTGACATGGTTGAGAGACGTAAGTATAAATGTAATTTTAGCAATTCAAAACCTGATGAAAATTTTCTAAGATGTGTACGGATCAACATGCTGCGTCATGTACTAATCGACATTCTTTATCTTTACGAATACATCTTGATCATTATTTATGCTAGTAGAGAATATAAGCGAAACATCTAAAGAGAATTCGGAACTGTGAATGATCATGTTATTGAGGAATTATATGGGAGGCGGTCAATAGAAAAGGGGGAAATCTACAAATTTTGAGTAATTTTAGTTATTAAGCTAGTTTTGTTCACATGACCATGATCAGCAGAGTGAGCCAATAAAAAAATTTTTGACTAAAAAGTGGATTTCCCCCTTTTCTACTGACCGCCCCCCATATGGTAGTATTTATCGATGTAGGTTAGTATTATTCCATCTGTTGCTCTTTGATGTTATTTCCGAAGGAATGTTTACGATTATTATTTCAATTTGTAATTAGATACACTATATGCGGTATTATCCTGTGAGTAACATTCAGAGAAACGGTCATCAATTATTCTGTATATACTAATTTACATTTTTTATGAAAAAGGATTTGACAGGAACGGTGATTCTTTTTTTTTCTTCTTCGGACAATCACCATCACAACTGTTATATTAAACTACCGAGAGCAATCCCGGAACTCACACCATCGGTTTGATCAGATAAATACGAAAATGAAGCTAAATAACAAAGACGGGAGGCATGGTATTTATTATATGGACTATTGATAATTACATGCAAATGTATTTATCTTACTTATATTCAATATATTAAATCGTATTATTTTATTATTATTTCCAATTGACTTTTATTTTTACAGGAAATCAGTAGAATGAGGGCGTGTTTAATTTTAAAAGATAAGCGCAAATTATGTTCCTGGTATGATTGGCGATAGATGGTATAATATTAGTACGATATTTATTTTCTATATTAGTTAAATATGTTGGGAAAATTCGTATAAAATTTCCATTACCACTTTATTGAAAATGTTATTAAAACTTCATATTTTGTCATATCTGTTAGGAAAGGTGGATTTGAAACAAGATTTAAGAGGGGCATTCAAGCATGTGAATATGCCGTTCTTTGATGGTTGACTTCCAAATTATGAGGACGAGCATTGAGATTGTTCCTGAATTAGTATTTGAAGAAGCTAATGAATCCACGATTCCCTTACTTTGAAATTATGACTTTTAGAAGAATTTGACATTTCAATCATGTTTGGTAGTTATTGAACTGCTAGAGAAGCATCAAGCGTTAAGGGTCATCCTGAGAAGGATCGTTCGTTGAGGGTTCAAGGTAGCCAAGCCGAAGCTTTATCAAATGCCCAACTATTAAGTCACTCCAAAAATATTATTGAACTTTGAAAAATAAAATCATGAGAGTCTTTGAATTCAACAGAGACAAATTAAATACAGATACTCACCTCCTGAAGGAAATTGCTAATCATACTCATATGAAGAAAATATCAAGATAGCGTGTCGAGGCCAAGTGGGATTTAGATATCTCTTGTGTTAATGGGATGTTGTTAGAGAACTTTCGGAGTGGTTCTCCTGAAACTTTTTGAGTTTATTCATTACAACACGTGTATGGTAAGTATTTATTTTTTTAATAATTTTTATTTTAAATTATTGCATTTTATAGAGTATAGCGTTGAGCTGAGGCAGGTACATTATCCAGCCTGCAGTGTTTTTTTGTCCTTCTTTGGGATCTCAAGGTTCAGTATGATTGATGATTTACTTGAGATCTTTGTACCAGTATCTTTAGAAAAGTAATTTTTGTTTTAATAATAGTAAAGAATTGCCGATATGTTTTTGGAATCGCGAAGGAGCAACAATTTCAGGAACATTTTGAAAATTTTTTTCTACCAAATATTAAAATTTATCAAAATCTAACTCAATGCGATGGTTCTCAGCTCGGATTATCGATCATCCGATTGACGAGGAATGAATTTTGGCTTTAAACAAAATTTGATTACATATAAATTTAGTTATAGACGTACAGTAATCGTTCTTTTCAGAACGTTAAGTATTTCGTTTAATTTGTATAATTTGATCTTTATTTTCTAACAAATTAACATTTTATTACAGAAAGAAAGAGGTAACAGTATTAATAAGATGCATTTTTATTTTTTTGCGTTGGTATTTTTAAAATATATCAAGGAGTTTTATTTTGATATACAAAGCAAATTTGATTTTTTTTTAGAAAGGTATTTAAAATAATAAATTGTAATATTGAAGACAAAGCACAAATTTTTAAATTTTTTATGTCACGAATGACATTGTCCAATTTAAAAAATAAAAATTCCACATGATTTCATATCCGGTGAATTGTTGCGCATTAAAAATTGCATAAAAGCACAAACTTGTAGAAATTTAACGAACTCTTTAATATTTATAATTGACGGTTAATAATGTCCAGAATATCAGCTTTTTTATGCAGTTTGACCTTAGGAGCATTATTAGTTTCTTCTCCATGTACCGTAAAGCACTGCTAATCTACCCCCCCCCCCCCCAAGGTTTAGACTAAAAATTTGTAAAAACCCGGGTAGTATACATAGGCGATTTTTTTTTTTTAACGGAATTAATAAATTTTAAAAAAAATATATATAAAACAAATCAAAAAAAAAATTATTTTATTTATTTAAAACAAATTAAAAATCATTTCAATTATTGTATTCAATTTCATTGTCATCATTGCCTTCATTGCCTTCATTATTACTATTTTTCATCTGATTCATTTTCTTTGTATTTATCTGCTATAAGATCATCATAATCAAAAATCATATCATCTTCTACATCATCAGTTTTAACTGAAATACCACAACATTTAAATGATTTATAAATCAAATTTGAATCAACCTTTTCCCATGCAGTTTTTACCTATGAAGATACCAAAGAATATGATGGGTTTTTAATCCGCCCAGCTGGAGTTAATTTATGAACTTCATTTGTCATCCAATCATTATAAAGTTTGCGAACCTATTAAAAAAATAATTTTAATTTGTGTTATAATAAATATAATTAATGATAATAAATGATTATAACTGATACTTACATTGGATTGAAAACCTTTATTGACTGCTATATCAAGTACATCAAGAGGTTGTGGAATTACTGCCATATTTGTATGAAACTCATCTAATTTTTGTTTAACAGAATCTAAAATAAGAAGATCTTAGATTTATTAATGTTCAAAAGACTTTTTGACCAAATATTATCAATCTACCAAATTATTTCTCCTTCATTTACCCAGCCTTTTTCATTAGTTCTAATGAATACACCATCAGAAAACTCTTCTCTAGGTTTGTTTTTCAATTTAAAAATAATAACAAAAGGTAGTTTTGATCCATTAGCCATATAACCTAACATAACTGTAAATGTAGTTCTTTCATGTTCTGTAGTTTTAATACTAATTATATTAGAATCACTCTTTTTTAAAGTATAAGAATTAGGTAAATCAAAAGAAACAGGAGTTTCATCTATGTTTGCAATAAATTGGAGGGGATAATTATATTATATTTTTCTATAAAAAATAAAGCTTAAAAAACTCTATTATTTTTTAAGCAAATTCTCTGGTAAGTATTGAGTTACAATTGTTTTTCACCTATTTGAAAGATCATGATGAACTATAAAATCCATCAACTTTTTTAGTAAACTTTATATATGACAATTAGTAATTCATTCTGCTAAGTCTTGTTCTAACTCTAGAAAAAATGGTTATCTATCACATTGCTTATCTTAGATTTAGCAAAATATCTATACTATAGTTTTGCTATTTTTTACTAAAGTTTTAATATAGTTTCGCATTTTTATAAGCTTTAATATAGTTTTACCTTTTTCAGAATTTCACAGATTTTTTAATAAGATTTTAATATAATTTCACTAAATTTTACCTTTTCCATTTAGACGACTTGCAAAACCTTTAGGTTTCATTTAGCAACCTTATTTATTACTATGTAACTTTAGTAAATAAGATGCTAAAGCTTTCAGTTAATCCTTTTTTTTTAATTCTAAACTTGACTTGGTTTTAAATCAAAATGTTTTGCTATTTTACAAAAATTATTTAAATATTATAAATATTGCAAAACCATTAATTTTTCATGTATACACTATTGTCTTCTTTTTTTTAAGTAACTCTAGAATGTTTAAACTTTTGATTGCCTATGATAACCATTTTGAAAAAAAATTATAAAATATGATATAAGTAAAACATAATACAAATGCACTAAATTTTGTGGCTATTACAATTTACATTGATCTATATATTACATATAATTACCTTTTAAAAATCCATTCTATTAAAGTATACTCTAATTAAACTATCCAGGTATTTTTACAAATTTAAGGTAAATTTATAAAAAACCTAAGATAAATTAGTCAGTATTTTACGGTAATTCTTCTTTGTATATCATTATTTTTTCTAAAATATGATTTTGAATTTTTTGTTGTTCTAGCCTTTGAATTGATATATTAACCATTATGTTTTAATATATAGAACTTTTATTATTCTTTGCAGAAATTTTAATGGATAAAGGTTAGTATTTTAGGTTACATTTTGATTGTATTAAATTGGTATGAAATAGAAGAGTCAAATTTCAATTATTTATGTAAAAAAAGAAGGATTAAATGTTAAAATAATTTTTTATTTATTAAACTAAAAAATTGCATCACTCTTTTTTTTGGTTATTTATTTTTTTGCATAATGTTTTATCCTAGTGATGATGATCTTTGATGATAAAATTCTGCATATTTTATTATATTATAATTTTTGCTCATTTTAACAAAAACAAAAATAAATTTTTATTAGTTTATTATTCCAAAAAAAAATTAATTACCATTAAAATACATCATATTGAATTATTTTAAAAAATCTTCTAAAAGATTTTGGTGATTATTATCTAAAATATTATTATAAATTAAGATACTTTTTTCTATATTACAACTAGATACAAGTAATCAAATATAATTAAGTGCAATTTTTTGAAAGAATTGGTAATTTATCTTTAAGATTCATCTAATATTTTTTTAAATCAATTTTTTCAACTAAATTTTCTAATTGCAATTCACAATAAATTGCCTATTCATAAAGTAATTCATCAGAAGAATTTGCTAATTCTCTAATAATACTATAATAACATAAATTTTTTTCAAAGTACTAAGTAATTTATATTTAGATCAAAAATTTTCTAAAAATGCAATAAGCATTTCTCTATAAAAGAAAATGAATTTATTTATGTTTGAAAAAATCAGTACTTTATATAAATTATTTTACATATATAAAAATATAATTGAAATAATACTAACATTATAGGAATTATAAAGAATTAAAAAATATTTTAAAAAGTTACATTATTTAGATCATTAATTAATTCATTTTAAAAAAGGAATTCTAATATAATAAATGTGTTTTAGTATAATCTCATATTTTAAACCATAAGTTTTAACATGTAAAAATAAAAAAAACATTTTATCAGAAAAATAGTAGGATAAAAATAGGATTTCTAAAGTTAGAATTTGAAAAGATATTCAGAAAAAGTTTCTAATTATAATCTGACTTTATTTCTATTAAGATGTTTAAATTAATCTAAATCTTTTCCTACTATTTAATATTTTAGTATTAAACTTAGCATAACATTATTCCACTGAATACTAAGAATTATATCATCTCTTATAATCTTTTTAATCTAAATTTAATCCTTTTTAATATATTAAAAAATTTATATCATATTGCTTACCATTAGGAGTAACATTAAATATAGCTGAATAAAATAAGTTTATATTCAATATTATAATATATGTAAGCCTAAAATATATACTATTATTTTGTAATATTCTAGAACTAATTTTAAAGGCAATTTATTAAAAAATATTTAAAGCATTAAGTTTTATCTAAAGTTCTGAATAGTTCAGATTAATCTGAAAATTTTTAATTAGATCAACTTTAGTTTAGTTTTGGATTGTAAAAAAATCAATCCAAAAATTTTTAGTTTAAATCAGATTTTTTTCAGATTATAAATCTAATCTGAATTGAAAAAAATCTGATTTGAACTGAAAATTTTAGATTAATCTAAAATTTCAGATAATTCATTTTAGACAAATAATAAGAAATTATTTATTTAGAATAATAATAATATTTTAAACTAATGATAAAAAAATCGTTCATTTATAATAATTAAAATTATCATTCTAAATAAACAATAGGAAAATCATTCATTTAAAATGATTAAAATTATTATTCTAAATAAATAATTTTCTTATTGGATATTTGAAATGATATTATTATCATTCTAAATAAAAGATTTTTTTATCACTTTTCTAAAATGATTAATATTTTTATTCTAAATAAAGGATTTTCTTATCATTTATTTAGAACATTATTATTATCATTCAGTTGAAATAAACTATCTAAAATTTTAAATTAATCCAAAATTTTCAATTTAGTTTAAATTTTTATCAGTTTACAGAAATGATAATATAAGTCCTTATAGAATAAATAATTTTATACTACTATATCAAAATAAATCAAATGAAATTGCAAATAATTCTCTAATGAATATTTTATTTTTAAATTTTTATTGTTTTTAACTTTTTTAAAAGGTTATATATTTTGTAATAGCTTTCTTTATAAATAAAAAAAAGTGAAATACTAGAGATTTACTTTCTTTGTCTTAAGATAAGAAAGAATAAAAATTTTTTATAAGTATTTTTATAGAAATATAAATAAATAAAGTTAAAAGAATTTGTAAGAGTAAAAATTAGAAAAATATATTTTACATAGTAGTTACTTTACATTATAGTAGACTTTTATAGAATTTTATGATTAGTAATTAAAATTAATAATCAGTATAGATCATTTTGATTTGTAATTTTGATTTGTAATGTTAGATTTATAATTTTAAAGATCTTAGATTTTGATTATTAATTAAAGTAATATATTAGCATAGAATATTATAGAAAAAAATAATTATAATTTTTAATTAGTAAATAGAAACAATTTTATTTTTAATTTATAATTTGTAATATATAATATTTGTTAAATAATTTTTAAGTATAAATATCTTGTAAATTTATTATATAAAAATCAGATTACAGTTTCTAAGAAAAAATGAAATAATTAAATAAAATTATGAAAATGAAATATTATTTTAATAAATATGAATATTTCTTTTCTTAATGATAACTTTTTTTAATTTATATTTATTTAAACATTTTTTATAAAATTTATTGTATCTTTTGACTACCTTCATAAAAATCTTACAAAGATAAAATATTTTAACAATAATAAAAATAATAAATAAAATATTAAGTCATTTATGATCTCAAATACTTAACATTTTTATTTATTATCTTACAGATTTTTGATGCTGATAATATATAAATTATATTATATAATTAGCTAAATTGTATTATATAAACATAATAATAACTATTATATTTTATTGTATGATAATATAAAAATTTAAAAAAGTATATAATAAATTATGGTTAGTTGAAATACTTTTATATATTTTATAAAGAAAGTTTATCTATAGACTTTTATTTTTAGAAACTTATTTCTAATTAATATAATAAATATAAACACTTTTTAATAAAAAGGAAAAAAATTTTTTTACTTTATAAGCTAAATATTATTTTTAAGTAAAATAAGTTCAGATTTAATATTAATTCAAAAAAAAAATTTTTTTGATAGTTTCAGCCTTTTCTATTGTAAAGAACTTATATATAAATAAATTATCATATTATTTGATCTTGAATTAAAATTAGGTAATATAATGTATAATAAAACAAATTATATAAATCAATAAATTTAATATTTTTAATATATAAAATATTATTTTATATATATTATTTAATTTTTAAAATATTATATTATGATTTATTTGAAAATAAAAAATTTTATTTTAAAAGTTAAAATAAATAACAATTAATCTTATTTTATATTTAACTTAATATATAAAAATATTTATAATATTATTATAAAAAGGTTTAAAATACTAAAGATATAAATATTAGATTTTTTTTTTTTTTTTTTTTTTTTAAGTTGCCGTACCGGTACAAGGGGTCAAACGGGTATTTAACGTGGCCAACCATCTCC
>CAJVPQ010003791.1:0-10444 GCA_910591825.1 Funneliformis caledonium | reverse complement strand
ATCTTCACTATAGCCTTATAGTGAAGTTGAGATCTAAGACATAGAGTTCGTTATAACAAGAGTTGACTGTATATTATATTAGATTAGTTTAAAATTGATCAATCAGTTTTTTGATCACATTATATTAAAATTGTAGCCAATAAAATTTAACTTAAAACTGATCAACAAACTTATCTTTATGAGCTATTAATAAATTAAGTATTTAAAAATCTTAAAAAGATATATAAAATATATTTGCTAATGTGTCTTTTCTTTTTTTACTAATAGAATTTTTAAAAGATTCTTCAGAACCTTTAAGTAAATTTATCTCATAAGAATAATATGTTATTTAGGTTTATTAAAACTAATAGAAATTTCTATTTTTCATTTGAATATTTTACTAAAATTTTTGCAAAATTATATCAAAATCCTTTATTATTAAAGTAAAATTTAGTTATACTTAATTATTATTTATAATATAATGAAAGTAATTTTAATTAAACTTTTCTGTAGCTAATTATTTTAATATTGAAAAAGAATCTGAATATTATAAAAATACAAAATATATCAAAAGAAGAATAATGCTAATTTTACTGATATAAAAGTTAATTACTAATAAAAAAAAAGAGATTTAATGATAAAAAGATATTATTAATTAATAAAAGTTCTTTTATTAAATTAATTTTATTTAATTGTAAATTATAATAGATTATTTTTATTTATTAATTTCAGGATTCTATCAGTAAAAAAAGCATAAATCTAATAATAATAAAAAGTTTAATATCAATTAACAGATTCATAAAATTGATAGCTTATTTTAATACATTATAGATAATTTTGATAAATATACAAAAGATAATAAAATTAAATTATACAATAAAATATTTGCTAAAATATTAAAAAAAAATAAGCAAAATGCAATTAAAAGTAAGTTGACAAGAATATTTAAATATTATGATAAGATTAAAAGTTATAATAAAAAATAGTATAGAAAAAAAAACTGAAAATAGTTTGATAAAATGAATACTATTTTTAGTAATTATAAAAATATCATATTTTTTTTAATAGCTATAGATTTATTGATATTGATAGTGAAGATTCTTTAAGTATTGAATTCAAACTATTAAAAAAAATCAAAAAAAAATCATGTAAATTTTATAATAATAATAATTACTGTAATAAGTGAAATTAGAAAAAGAATATGGAAAAAACTTGAGTTAGAAAAAAAAAATTGAAAAATCATGTTATTGAAATAAATAAATTAAAAGTAAAAAAACAAAAGTAAAAGTTTAAGAGAGAAAGATGAAAATAGAATATAAAATAAAATTAAAAGAAATAGAATTTAGAAATTTAAATAATTTAAATTAAAGTAACATTTTAATACAATAGTTTTATTATAATATAATTTTTATAAGTTTAATACTGTATAATAATTTTTACAATAATAAAAGTTTTTTTCATAGTATTTGTATAATAATTACTTATAATGATATTATATAATAATAATGTCTGTATAAAGTTTATTTTATGATGATAATATGTTATGTACAGTTCTCAGTAAAAAGAATGGTAGTAAAAATACTAAATTTTTTTTTGCTATTTTTCCATTACTTATATTACTAAATTAAATAATAAATATATTATATAGTCAAAATTGGATCTTCTAATAAGGATATGATCCAAATTATATCTCACAAAATATTCAAATGACTTTAAAGAACATCATTTAGAATGAGTCTTTCTTAGCTTTCATATAGTTCAGACTTTGAATTCTATTGAAAATATATAGGTAATTTATAGAAAAAGATAGAGATAAAGATTAAGAATTTGATACAAAAAAATAAAATAATCTCTTACAACATTTTTCTCAATAAAATCTAACAGAGATAGAACAATCTACATTATAGAATGCTTACTTAAATACTTTGATAGCATATTAAACTAGATTAAAGCATAAATCAATGCAAAAAGAGATTACATAAATATTAATCAAATAATAAAAAATATTGTGTTAGTATCAGTTTTTTAAATAAATAAAAAATTATGCATTTTAAAATTTAAGTTTATACATACTTTTTGAAAATATATCTACCATTCTTTTCACTAGAAACTATAGATATCTGTATAAATCAATTAACCAATTACACTTATAAATTTATTTATTATAATATAAAAATTATATTATTTTATTGATAGTTAATAATTTGATTTATTAATTATTCTCTTTTTCTTTCTTATTTTCTTCTTATAATTATTTCATTTTGATTCATTTTTTTATTATTATCATCATCTTTATCATTATCTTTTTTTTTATCTTTATATAATTTTTATACTATTATTATTGTTATTTAGTTTTAGAAAATTATGTAAAATAATTGCACATTTAGTAAATTTTACAACATTAAAAATTTTTCTAGTATTTAACTCTTTAATGCAATAAATCTTTTTTTAACCTTTCAAAAATATTTTCAATTATTACTTTATATAAAGAATGAATTACATTAAATTGAATTTATAAAGGAATTTGAGAATTTATAAAAGGTTTAATTAAAAAAGTAAATAAAGAGTATGCAGAATCTCCAAGTAAATATTCTTTTTTTTTAATAATTTTAGAAACATTTTGATAAAAATATGAATTTTTATATTTCTTAATATCATGAACTGAATTAGATCACCCAATTTCATAATCTATAAATATACCTCTATAATTTATAATTCCTTATAATTATATAAAATATATTTTTTTCTTTTCAATATATCTCTGGTTATTTTAATAGTACATTTACTAATACTATATACTTTTATCTATATATTACACCTATAATATTATTTATTTTACTGATATTTTTTAAATCCTCTATATACATTTTATTTGCTTTCACCTATTAGCTATTTAACTAAAGTTTTTTTAAAGAAAGGATTACAATTATTATTCTTTGATAGTATATATAAACATTCTTTCAGCAATTTCAAATCTTGAATATAATTCAAAAATGTTTTTTTTTAAAACTAATTCTTTTCAAAAAAATTACAATTTGTAATTCAACAGAAATTTGTAAATAATTATTATTATTTGAAAAATTGAAAAAATATTTAATAATGAAACAAATTTTTGAAAATTAATAGAATCCATTTTAATAATTTTTTTAATTTTACAATTATTATATTTGACAAAATATTATTATACAATTCTTTTGATTTTATTATATTACAAATTCTTTCTCTAAATATTATGACTTAAATAACATATTTTAACTGAGCATTATTTTTTCTTCATTTGAGTTGCTTGTATCTTCAAATAAATCTTTATTATTCATATCTTAATAAGTTAAAAGTTTGTAATTCTTCTATTAAGCTATGTCTAAACATTTTAAAACAAAAAAATAATATATATAAAAGAATAAAGTATTAATAACTTTAGTATAAACTTTGATAAGATCAATAATTATATATGATCAACCATTTCAATTATGAACTTTGATTATAAGATTAGTGTAATCTGATCAAAAAATCCAATTGACCAATTTTGAACTAGCCTATTATTGTGAACAGATTTCAATCTGTATTCTGGATTGTTGTAGTTATAATTATGAGAACTGTTTCTTTGATTAAATTGAATGAAAGATTTGGGTAAATTATCAAAGCTTTATCAATAGCATTGAGAAGGAGTTTTCTATTGTTAGTTTTCACAAAAATATTGGCATTGCCTTTGTGAAATCTCCAATCTATATTGACAAAACCAGGTCTTTGAGAAAAAAGGGTAGAAATGAAGCTCAATTTTTCAATCCTATTATCGCCTGGCATAGTGAAGGCTAATACTAATGCAAAAACACTTCCTTTCTTGTTTGGCTGTGACATATGAGAAGTATTTTTCAAGATAAATCTGAGATCATTTTTATGTAAAGTGTTTGAATGTGTATTATTTTTGGGTTGTGTATAAACGCATTTATATTAGGTGTTTGTTTTTTGTTATTCATCAACGTATCTGTGTTATCATTATTTGTTTATGCTACTAACGCATAAGATGGTTTATTTACAGGATTTACCAACATTTGTGATATATATATCTATTGACACATTTTTAGAAGGGATCGATGTGTTATTTTTATAGTTTGTTTTCTTTGTTAATTTGTTGTTTTATTTATTTTCTTTATATGATAAAGCATGTAAGATGTTGAAGGAAGAAAGCAAAGGGGAAAGGTTATTGTATCATACGCTAAGACCGAATTGTGAGACGCTTCGGACGTTCTCGTTACCTAGTTACTAAACATAGATGATAATTTTGCGATCCATTCAAAGAAATAAAATATATTTCGAAATTACTGATAGTCAAATCCAGATCATCATCAACCGGATAATCTTTTGCCGAAATCATTTCCGAATAGTTCTACTTTTTGTAGGATCATTAATCATGGATTCCGACCGAGACTGTTCATTTAAAACTGCTTGTAAATTCTAAAATTCTTCCCCCTACACAAGGAGAATCGTCAATAAAAGAGTATTTAAGAAGCTTTAAACTTTATATTACATGTTTATTTATGGCTTGCCTATAGATCATCTTGTGAAATACAGTCGGATTAATTTTTGCCCGAAATATGCAGGTCAGTGAAACGAATATTTTCTTACCAACAAAAACCTCCGAAATAATGTTTATTTGTGGTGCAGGGCTTTCCTATGACTTTACAATTCCGAGGTCGTGCTACTTCCATCTAGCATGATTATTAGCATTGTACAAAATACAGTAATCTTTTTTCTGGCGATGTCCGGAACAAAAAATTTGAGCGTTGAAAAAAATCTATTCAGTATAATTTATTATTTCGATAAAAAAATTCGCAAAATTTGCATTAATAGTCAAATTGATTTCCTTAGTTCCTTCCACGATTATTTCAAATTTTAAAAATAGGTTTCCATTGTGTAGTGTCGCAAAAAAACCACCTGCAGTCCATCATCATACGTGAAAATGCTTTTTTTCTGTTACCGTCATTTTTTTGTGCTTGGGTATACAGTATATAAAGGACAAATAATGCTATCAAAAATTGCTACCATTTACAATAGGTACAACTTTCTTATCGAAACTGTCAAAATGAAACTAAATGTTATTAGCACTTTGCTCCTTTTCTCAATTATTATGAGCAGGATTAATGCTGCATACAATAGTTGTCCTACAACTAACTCTAAAGTTTATTATCAATGTTGTAGCAAATGTATTAATGAATATGCAAATTGTTGGAAAGCTGAAATGATCTCAGAGGGTAAACTTGATCTTAATTGCTGTTTGCTTCTGTAAGTAATTTGCAATTCCAGAATTTGCATTACAAAGAAATTTGAGAATACTTAATGAATTATTTCTATTTAGGTGTGCCGGATGTCCGGATCATTCGCGTAAGTACAAATTTTTCTTTTTTAGCAGAAAATTATTTACTTCCCTGAATAACAAATGATTGCCTAATATGCGATAGTCGTGGCGCCTAATTGTCCTTAACCAAGCAAAAACTGATCTGTGATCCTGAAGAGATTCTTGCCCGCAATACTTATTTGTATATCAGAAATGTATGTTCAATAAATTTTAAATATTTAAAATTTATGTAGCGATAGTTTCTTTTTATTCGATCATAATTTCCCAAGTTAAAAGTCTATAGTTGACATACTATTTTATTATAATTATTTTAATCAATATTTTCAAAGAACCTACTGAACCTTATTTATCACTTTATTCATTGTAAAAGCAATAAAATGATAACCTTTTTATGAATTTTTGTTAGAAATGTTTAAAAGCAAGAGTACGTTAGTTGTAAAGTGAATGAATTAAACAAACATGTGACCCTCTACGGAATTCCATGTTGGGGTGTATGTAAATGAACGGTAGCATAAAAATTTTTTTTTTTTTTCGTTTTAAGCTATTTTATACTCTAATTTAAACTATTTTATAATGCTGTAAATTCCTTTTTAAAGTTGACATATTTTCTAACTTAAATAACTTTGTCATCTCAAATTTCATGAAAATATTTAAAATATCTCATTCTTTCAAGTGACAGGTCTTCTTTTTCAAAAAAAAAAAAAAAAAAATTTATTTACATTTTAACGATAGTAAAGTAACCGGTTAACTGACCGATTTTAACTGACCGGTTGACCGACCGGTTAATAGTAATATAATTGAGAAGTTTTGGCTTAATAGAAAGTTTTAGTTTAAACACAACAATTCTAGCGGACTTTAATTTTTTTTAAAATTTCAAAATTTTTAATTTAATAGATAATTAAAATGTTGATTTTGTTAATACATTTGGCTTGAGTTAGATATACTGGCTTCGTCCCCATTTGTAATAGTAATCGAACACAGGGAATTCGATAAATAAAAAAAGCTAACTTCAAGGTTTATCTTTTATAAAATCAATTCTACAAAATATTAAATTAAATAAAAAGAAAAAATATGATTTTTTATGAAATACAAATCGAGCTTTTATTCTAATTCTTTTTGTGAATAAAAGATAGACGTCGATCATAAAGCGTTTTGATTTTCTTCTTGCGTCAAATTTTCTTTTTAATATAGTGCTAAAACAGGTATTTTTTGATCGTCTCAGACCTTGATTTTCAAATTTTCGAAATGATCGTTAACAATAAAAATTATCTTTCTTTTACATTTACTATGGAAGATTTTTTAATACATCAACATTTCTTGTTAAAACTTTCTTATTGTGAATAGTTTCAAAGAGAAACAAAATAACATATCAAAATTTGGTACCAGATGTAAAAGTGCTGATGGGAATACGATTTTTTTTTACTTTTTTTTCCTTATAAAAGGCAATGATTTCAATTTTACTCTGAATTTAAGAATCCAAGCTTATTTGATAACTAACATTCACCAAAAAAAAAATAAAACTCAACAAACTCAACTTCTCAAAAAAATCATAATCATGAACCGAAAATTTATATTTGCATTCCTCTTATTGGTCACGCTTTCCATGGTCAATGCAATTCCACATAAAAGTCATAAAATATCCGAGAGTTTTTTACATTGTAACGCAACACAAGGTTTAACGACACCAGTATTACTCAATGTTTCAACAAGTATATACGAACCCAACCATAAAAAAAATCTTATTTATAATTTTAATGTTTCCGGAATATTTACGGAAGATGTTACCAAAAAAACCTTTATTGTGGTTGCATTCGTTAATGAAGCAACTCAACAACCCATATCACCCCCTACTATTTTAAATGCTTGCACTAGAAGTGAAAATAATGAATGTCCAATTAAAGCTGGTGAAAAATTTAATCAAACGTTGGAAGTTAAACTTCCAATTAAAAAAACTAATACTACTGATATTTCTATGGTTTCTTTTATTCCGGTCAGGACTGTAATTAGTGTTGCAAATTCAGATACTGATATTCTAGGCTGCAGATAGATATTGAATTTGATTCTGTATAATTATATTGATTTTTGATTTTGTTTTTGGTGAATCTTGAAACGAAAGAGAAATGTAATCTAATTCATTTATATCTAACACTACTCATTTAAACAAGTTACAGCAGTTCGTTCTCTTTTTAATGTTTTATTTCGTGTTCAAAATAAATCTGTCAATCCCGTTTAATATAGCTTATAAAGATTTATGTGTGCTCTTCCTTTGCATAGAAATTGTTTGAATGTTCATATTATCGTTCTCATTCTTATCAATTATTATAATTTTAGCATCATTCAACTAAGTATATATAATTTTATTTTTTTATTTTTTTTTTTTTTTACTTTTCTCTTGTTCTTCATTTTTTCTTTAAATTTATTTTTATAGAGTTTATAATTGCGTTCGTAGTAAGAAATTTAGGTTACATGAATTTCCAAATGATTTATGTATTTTAATTTAATTCTTAAAAACCATTTCATAACTTTAACGATAATATATACATTAAATTTCTATTTTCGCTATAAATTCATGTAATATGAAAAAATATAATTATATTTATTAAACCTTTCCATACTTTTTTTTATTTTTCTCACTTATATTTAAATTCTTTCTCTTGAGTTCTTAAGTCTCCTTCTCTTACTTTGCAGAAAATTTTTAAAATCGAAACTATATCATGACCAAGTAGAAAATTTATTATAGACCTGATACTGGTCATTCACATCGTCACGAGGAATTAATTGTACAAATACAATTATCATCTGATTTAACCGTATTAAAATATATATATAATAAAGTTTTTATTTTTAAAATTGCAAATAGATCTTTAAAAATGATTCGAAATCATAATAAAACCACCCATTTCCTCCATTATAAAATAACACATTTAGTTCAATTTTTAATAGATTTATTTACTATTTATTCAACATCATCTATTGTGTTAATTCTAGTTAATTGAAAGAGTGTTTTAATATTACCAAAATATCTATTTAATAAAAACTTTGTGTTTTAAATCATGAAATTTACTTCAACAATATCATATTTTCCTATTATTATTAATCAAGGCTAGAAAAATAAAGAAAGATCATTCTTGTTTTGATCTATACAATTATTGTAAGTGACTTTTAAATGTTGTTCTCCTTAGTAAAATTTGCTTAATACATTAAAATAAAGATTGATTATTTTTTAGCACTTTTCCTATAATTCTATGTAAAAATTTTTTTCACTAATAATATAATTTTACTATTATATAAAAGATTATTATTTTATATTACATATATTGAAAATATGAATTGCAAAAGCAGTTTTGAAATAAATTTAACTAATTTACTGAGATCAGAATATTCTGTATCTAATTATAATAAATATGAGTAATTTTTTTATATATTACTAATTGTAATATTATAATTATAATAATTTCATTTCTTTTTTACTTTATTATTACAATTTTTAATTCTAATCCTATTTAGTTTTTCATCAAAAATTTTTATATGTTGAATCTTTTTTTTTAATATTTCACAAATATCATATAAATCTGTAACTAATATCATAAATTTAATATATGATATAAGATTCTTTCAAAGTTTAAATAAAACTCTTATATAATATAATAGATATATATTTATTTAATTCTTTATTTATGTAATAAATCTTCATAAATTCTACAGTGTAAAACCTCTATAATAGGAACTTAAAAAATAGTAATAAAATTTAATCCACTGATTGAATAAAAAAATGATTTATTTTTGTAAAAATGAATTGATTTATAAAAAAATGTTTTTCAATTTTGTAAATTATGTAAGCATTGTGTAATATATATATGAGTCAATCAGAAATCAGAATTTAAAAATTATATAAAACAATTTATTTTATTTTATTTTATTATTTCATTATAAATTGCATCAGATACATAACAATAAGACTTATATTTTTTAGCTACAAACTCTGTTATTTTTCCAGTAATACCTTTTCTATAAATATCTATATATTGCCATGATTTTTATATATATTTTTGAATTATAACTAAAGAAAATGAATCTAATGCTTTAAGAATAATTTGTTATAATCCAACCTATATATAATTGCAATGTTTTTATATACAGTCAACTCTTTATAAGTGTTCACCTATAAGTACACAACCTCTTTATATACACACTTTATCCCAGTCTTAAGCTAGAACTTAGAGCTAAATGCATACTCTCTATATTTACATTGTGCAATGAATCTCTGATCCCATCTATATTAGCAATATACTTCTTAAATACACGCATGTGACTTTTGATAATATAATTATATAATTTTGCATAATTGAAATCTGATCAGATTTAGTTAGCACCAATTGATAAACACTAATTGATAAAGTAATCTATTAGCACTAATTGATAAAGTTTACGAATTGATACAAATAAATATCTTACGTTCTATAAAAAAAAAACTATCTTTTTTTTTAAAAATTCTTTCATTTTAGTTTTCATTTTTTATTTTAATACATGTTGATTTATATAAGTTACAATACCGATATAAGTTACAATAAACTGCAACTACCTCAATCATGGTAATAATAACTTTAATTACAACAATATCAAGCAATATAAACCATAACTTAAATTAAAGTTTAACCGAATTATACTTAAACTATAACACTATAATCGCAATTACTTTAACTATAGTAATATTAATATAACTGCAACTTATTAAATGAAAAATAATAAGTTATTGATACTTTATTTAATAATATTTAAGTTTTTAAAAAAAAATTCTAAAATTCTAAAAATACTTATCACTAATTAGTTTATATTAAATGCTTTTTTTTCTATATTTTCTAAGGTATGGTTAAGTCTTATATTACAAAACATATTTTCATTTTTTATTAAAATTCAATCATATGCACTGATCAACTAATAGATCAGTAATCAATATATTTTAACATGTTTTTTCGTGTTTCAATTTTCTTTTGCTTTTTTCCCCTTATCTTTTTCCTCCCTTTTCTTTTTAACTAAAAAATCAAATTTTGAAAAAAGTTACTTTAACAAATATTCAAAAATATGAGCTTTATGCTTATGCTAATAATA
>CAJVPQ010003790.1:0-10447 GCA_910591825.1 Funneliformis caledonium | reverse complement strand
TTTTTTTTAAAAAATTGAAGATATTGAGGGGAGGAAATGAAAAAAAAATTTTAATAATTAGTAATACAAAAAAAAAATTATATACTCACTTACCTTGCGATTATTTTCCTTTTACATAGTTTAGATCGGACTTGATTTAGCTGAGATCTGCATCATTTTATTTCTCAAAAAAAATTCCGGTTTTTTTTGTCCTACACTGTAAGTACATGCATATGTCTCAGCAAATTCTTCTAAGCTGAAGATTACTATTCTGGATTGATGATCAGTATTTTGAAACCCTAACATTTGCTCTAATAATATTCATTCTCCTCATTAGTTCATTGTTAACATAATCATGTATGGACATAATATCTCTTGATACATCAACTGATATTCTCAGTCTTCTTGATAGTTCATACATCTCAGGATATATACTAAAAGAGGTTGGTGTTATAGTACACTTCTCAATATGAATATTTGGATTAAGTAAAATGAGCTGATCCACAGATTTTTGCTAATTTTATAACATTCTTTCAGATTAAGATATTTTAAATTAAGATATGATCTAGCAATTTCTTCGATAGTTATATCAGTAATTTTACAAAAGCTAAGGTTAAGATGCTAGAGCCTTGGACAAGAATAAATAATATTACAAATTAATAGCTCGCAAATATTTGTGCGATGAGAAATATTTAGATATTCTAATTTATAGCATGATCGGGCAATTACATATAGACCTTCACCAGTTATTATGCTCATATTACAGGATAAATACTCATCCTTTTGCAAATTAAGATACTTCATATTGGAGTATGATTCTGCTATTTGATTTAGTGTTATATTGCTAAATCCTGTGCTAAAATTTAAATCTAAATAGACTAAATTTGAGAATAAATGCGCAATACTATTGAATTTTTTATCTGAAAGTAGATTGTAGTTTGAAATTTCTAGATGAGTTAGATTTGAGCTATAAACTGGCTTTTGTCTTTTTCGTACTATTTTAAATTTCTTCAATCAAATGCAATTCTCTCTTTCACTTTTCTTTAGCTCAACACGCTTTCATAAAATAGAAGCATCACATCTGTATCACAATCGGGAAACATATAGAGTAGGGTAGAGAGATGTATCAATTGCTAAGAAATATAAAACCTATTCTAATAATTCTGCTATATTAAAAACACTTGTATGCGTCATAAATTAATCTGTATTATATGTTGTATCTTCAAATAAAAAAATAAAATCATGCGATCACTGCTCTGGACTATTGGTTGGACTGAATCATGCTCAGATTTGACTATTAGCTAAATAGATATGGGATCACAAAATTATCATCTAATGTTAGCGTCGAATTACTTATATTCAAGCTTATACCATTTTCTCGCATCCATGGTGAGCCCAAGAGTATTTCAAGAAATTGATCAGGCCAATCTGATCCAGTAACTATGAATTCAGTGGATATGCTTTTATGCTTCTTACCATCATTTAAGATAACACATAGATTGACTCTTCCTAATATGAAATAAAACTCACCTAGAAATCCGTTTACTTTAGGAATACTATTGTCTTTTGTATATGTTATTTTCACAATTTTTTCACTAATCAAATTTACATTAGCACCTATATCAATCCTAAATTGAAAATCTGAGAGAATTATTATTTTGGTCTATTCAAGATTCACCTCTCTTTTCCATATATCATTTATACTGCTAGCATGTTTTAGATCTTAGCCTAAAAGATACTTTAGAATAAATGATATTAATTTTGGTGAAAAAAGATCAAATAAATTAGCTGTATGCATTTTATATAGCTAGAATATCTTTCAATTAAAAATATAGTTTATCACTTTAAACTACTATTCACTTAACCTTTCTTGGTCACACCCTCCTTCGTTGCTTATGAGAGATAGCCTTTTTTTCTCTTACCTCAACTATCTCAACCAAATCAGATTTTTCGAAAGAGTCAGATGAATAGGAGGAACCCTTACATCCTTTTGGCCCTTTTTTATCAATTATTGAGGGAACTATTTCTTGTATTAAATCGATCACAGTTTCCCTATCTACACATTCGTCTAGATCTTCTAATTCAGTCTCTAAGAACTTTACATTTTTCTCTAATCTTTTTACCCTCTTTTCTAAAGTGTTATGTTGGGAATGATAATCTTCCAATTGTTTCTTTAGTGCTCTATTTTCACCAGAAAGTATACTATATACTTCTGCATTTTGCTTATTTAGTCTAAATGCATGAGCTAATATCTTTGTATATTTGATAACTTCCTGCTCAGTAGGCGTACTATCAGATGAATGCTTATGATATATCTTGCCTTAAACGAAAAAATAAAATTAATAAATGATATTCTGATCCTCTAACCCATATATATGATTAGTTTTCATCAAAGAGTTTGAATGCTTTTGCCTGATGATACTGTTGTCCTTTTTTCAGTAATTTACTATTGTATAGTTTTGCACTGGAGAGGCATAGTTGTCAGGACTGTGGTGAAAGGCTTAACTGACAATGATCATAGTCTCTGATAAATTCTTTACACCACTCAAAACGACTGCAAATACTGCTCTCAATTTGCACAAATAGCTAGGAAGGAGTGGTTTGTCAGTTTCAGAAAGAAATCTATCTTTTTTCAGAAATGTATTAAACCATTTAACTCCTCGTAATCCTGGATCCCTTAACTGTCTAGAAGAAATTGCACTCTGAATTCAAGTAAGGAGAAGTTTAGCCTGCTCTTCATCTCTTTCTAACGATCTGAATTATCCTGCTGTTCTCAGTTTTTTGAATACCCAGTTACACTTCTATTAGAAATACGCAAGTCTTTAATTTTAGTGGAACAGATGCAGAACATTATCATTACATCTACTAGAGCTTGTATATTGAGTGCATTAGATACGTCATACCCATCTAATCTTTCTTTAACTGATTCTAATGAGAAGTAGTCTGAAAAATCGATTTCTTCATTTTTACGTTAAACTCTATGCTTCTTTTGAATCTTGTTAAATGTGCAGGTTGTTTTGTCATCTAATGTAACAGAGATTATTTTTTCTAGGATATTAAGTTTCCGCAACTCTCTTCAGAGTCTACTAAGATGGGATGTGATAACGATAGGGTTAGGGATATTACAGTTAAAGCTTTGGCTATTGCCTTTACTTCTTTTTCAGTTAGCTTTGCTAACATAATATGTTAGGCTATACTTTCGATAGTTTCTCCGTCTGGGATGATGTCAGATACTTAACATATATTAACTTCTTTTGCTTCATCCCTCTTTCTTTAGGGTACTCAACTTCTACTTCGACAAATTCTCTAATCAGGGACTAATACAAACGCCTACTCTCTGCTAAAATTATACCCTTTTTGGAAGCGCTAACAGCCCTTATCTCTTTTCAGTTTATTTGTCAAAAGCTCAAGTAATTCTAGAGTATGCTGACTAAGTTCTTCATCACTCATATCTTTATTGAGTTTGTGTTCTACAACGTATTTTGTTACAATTGCAAACATGGTTATGTAGATATAGCTTGTAAAGTAACTACTAGATTATGTGTAACCCTTAGGTTATTCTATATCTGAAAAAGTTCAATTCGAAAAAATATTCTCATAATTCTTTATATGCTAACCCTACTCATAATCGGTAAAAAATAATAGAGGGTCAGAGGATAAGAAAAATAATATAACTTATGAGAGGTCTCTTTGAGACAACCTGCTTTGGCCAAAATATATTTTGCATATATTTGAAAATTAGCCAAAAAGTGCTATGCATAGGTAAATAGGATATGTGGAAAAAAATACATAGCCATAGAATTATAATAATTTAGAATTTTATATCGCCTATATGTAAAGAATATAAAGACTCTCTTACTCAAATACCTTTCTTATAAACTGGTTTCTTATTCACTCTTTATTAAAGTATACCATTCTCCTAGAGTATGCTTACCATTTTTTTCTATTTCTCGTCAGTATCAAGCTAAGAGAATGTAACTCTCTCATCCTCAAGACCACGATGGATTATTTCTTTTCTTATCAATTTTTCCCATATTTTCATGTCTATATATTCTTTGAGATCATTTTCTGTTTCTATAGTCTAAGCACACATCTGAGAGTTAGTTTCCATTCTATCCCAAAATATAATGTAATTGAGCCTATCTTTTTCAGTGATAGTTACGAACTTATTGGAGTCTTTACTAAGTTCGACTGCTCTTTTTCTGAGATGCTCTTCACACTGAACTCTGGATAGAAGTATGACAGATGATACTTCATTGATAGGCTTGGATAAATTGAGCTTGACACTTTTTTCTTTAGGAGGCATATTCATCACTTCGTTCATAGGCTTGAAAAAATCAGAAAGCTTACTAGTTTTAGGTTTATTGATTACTGGCTCAGATGAATTAGAAGTCTCAGATGTTCCAGATGTTAAAATGATTGGGACTTCCAATTATTCTGCTACATTCTTTTCTTGTTGAGGCGAAATTATTTTTGGAAGAATAATTTCTAGCACATTGAATATGGGTATGTCTACAGGTTCATTAGCCGGTAATTCATCTTGAGGTGTGTCAGAAAATTCTTCGATATCATCTAAGCCAGATTCACAGAGCTTAGCTATAATCTTAGAGCGGTCAAAAATATACTGATATATTCTTACTCTATTATCTTATAAACATATTCTATCAATACCAATTTGTGAAAACTTTTTCCCTAGAATAGCACTAGCAAATATTTTTTCTCCATTATTTTCACATCAGGCAATATATTCTTGATATAAATTTGTACAGTATGGCCTATCAATTTTTTTAACAGGCCATGAGAAAGTATAATCAATTATAAACCTAATAGGATTAGGAAGTTGATTTCGCATTATTTCTGCTCTCATTTTTGTATTAGAAATATTTTGTGGTATCTAATCTGAAAGGTCACGTTTAAGTAAATAATTCATAAAAACACCAGGTGTATTTGGATTATCTAAAATTTTTCCTAAATGCTTAAAATATTTCATATTTTCTTTACATTGAGGCGATACACAATACGTCTATTACCCATTTCAATGCGAAGTGGTGCATCATGGTTACTTAAAACTATATACCCAGCAAAGTCTTTAATTGTTTTAAGCTCAAGCCCTTTACATTCTATTGTCATGTATGGTTCAGTTATGAGTGATTTTAAGTGATCATTGGCCTTATGCCATTCTCCAGAAGCCATTTCAGCCTCATTTAAAAGGATAAGTTTTCATGTTTGTATGTAACTATTAAATCTTCCCAATACTTTCCCAAAATCTGATGTCGCAAAGAATAATTCTGACCCCAGTATTTCCTTTCCAATAAAATCTGTCAAGATATTTTTTTCAGAACATGGGATGAGCATAATACTAAAATAGTACCAGGTTTTTTATCAGGATATTGTACAAGATATGCAAACTAATTAAGAACATATTCTGAAAGAACTTTATTTCTATTACACCAGACATTTTCTATATACCAGATTATTAGCTCAATAAGAGCAGAATCTATTTCAATGATAGGTGCTTTAAAATCCAAGAAGAGGTTGAAAAACTTTGTATTTAGTGAAGGCAACATGATGGGTATGGAAGGAAATCAATATCTCAATATTGAATTAACCCTTTTATGACCGCCTGATCTATTAGATTTACTAATTTTATTGCTTCTTCTCCTAGCTCAATTAAGTTAATTTTATATTTAGTAATTTCGAGCTTAGATAACATCTTAAAAAAAAGACTATCATCAGAATCCTCAAGTTTTAATATCTATAATTTTGTATCAGGTTGAATGCATGCTATTGTTGCTTGAATGGCTTCGTATATAGCATTGTGAGTGAATTTTTCTTTTATACCATACATATCAATTAGATTATCCCAAATGAAGTGATCATTAGAATCTGATATTCTGGAACAGTCTAGTTTTCTAGGGTTCAGAAGCTTCTTTTCTTAATCTAAGGCAGTTTCATTAATAATAAGTTTTTTCGAAGGATTTTGCATTCTAGGTTTCCAATCCTGATTAGCATGACAGTAATAAAATCTATATGTTTTATTTTTTTGTATAATATAAGCATTTTCACTACTATGCTTCCAATCACATAATGGGTAGTGTGATAAGGAGTTGCAAATTAATGAGAACAAGTCTGAATATTATCCAAAAGGGGTGAGAGAATATACCCTTCAATACAATTATCTTTGAGTAACGTTTTCACAAAATCAAATTCCTCCTGAGTCATTTTACCATTAGTATCATTACACTCTTTAGCTTCTAGTTCTAGAACAACTAAGAGAGGATTTTTTGCGATTTTTGATTCATCATTAGGCGGGCGAATCATGAAGTCAAAAATAGTTCCATCTTTTGGATGCATTGCTTTTTTCATACAAACGTGCTTCTTTATTTTTTTATCATACTTGAGTGAACTAAGCATTCACAAGAAAAATGAACATTTATTCGCAATATTATCTATAATACTATTTCTCTAAAGGGATACTGGAAGTTTCTTATGAACAAGCTCAGTAAATATTGCAACCTGTACAATATTTTTAAGTCTTATACCAGTAGTCAAGATATGGTAAGACATTTTTTTCACATTACTACTGCTGGCAATGGTTATAATTTCAGGATCCCACTTCAGGAATATCTCTAAATACACTTTTGTAATAGCATTAATAAGTAAATTTCGTATTTCTTTACCTTTAAGTTTAGGTTCAATACTATCATATACTTTTTATAGTAAATTGAAGTCAATGATAGGTCAGAATGGCTCATCATCATCGATATATTCATGTAAGGAATAACCTTCATGATCTGAAAGTATGATTTCTATTTCATCCTCATTATCTGCATCAAGAAAATGTTTTGGTCTAATACTATGCATCACAAATTTTATATAAGCATTTGCTGACATTTCTGATTTTAAAATTTTGTTTATATGAGGCGGAGGCATCGAGAAACTCTAAAATCTCTGAATATTGTATCATATTTCAGATATGTTATCTAGTATATCATTTCAGTATAATACCCTAGTAAAAAAGTTTAAAATAAAAATAAATATTATTATAGACATCAAAGATTGAGAATAATAGCAAAATGGTAGACATTATATTCACCGATAATTATATTAGAAAGGAAGGTAAATACATTTGCCAGTATCTCTCTGATGAAAGAATAGTTTATGGGAATAGAAGTACGTAACCAAAAGGATGTAGTATTCACTAGAAAAGATGCTAGCGAGCTTTATGCAAACAAGATAGATGTGTAAGACTGATAGCTTTTAAATATAAGTTTTGTAATTTGCATGTCCAGAAGTGTTATTTAAAGGCATATTATTAGCGGAAAAAGTTGGATAAGATGTTTTGGAATGAGCAGATTCCAGATGCATTAAAATGAGATTTTGATAAAATAAAAATATCTGATACAATAGAATTCTGACCTTAGAAAGTTGTCCTTAGAAAAATGCAGGAGACACTTCTGAGGATGTTGAAAGTAGGCTTTTTAATGTTTTTAGAATCCTGGAAAGACTTCTAGATAGATGTTCTTAGTGTCCCTAGCGTTCTTAGAAAAAAATCAGAATACCTAACCTTTTTTTTTATTTTTTATTTTTTAAATATATGTATATTACGCATATACTATTCATATAGTATCTATATACTACCCACATAGCATACATAAGTTGCATAGGAAAAGTTTTGAATTTTTTCCTACAACTTATTTTTTACTAAGAATACTAGAAACACTAGGGACATACATAGAAGAACACAATTAATAAACTTAAAAACCCAAAAATCAATATTATAGTTGTCCCTAGGAAGTGACCTCAAAAAATTTTCTCTAAGGACACTAAAGACAGCATAATGTGAAAAAATTGTCTTAATTTATATCCTAATTCTCCCTCATATATACCTTATATTGAATATGGTAAACGAACTTATTCTGAATATGGATTTTGCGATTCATATGCAAAGAAACATAAGGTAAAAGAAGAGTACCATCGGAAAAAGTTGGTAGAGCTAGCCTAAAACTAGCGAACTAATAGAAATACTTTGGTTCTCTACCATTTTTATGATAATTCCAGGACACTATCAAAATACCATCATGGTGTCAAGCTGGATTTTCAAATCACATGCTTAAAAGATTAGCTAAAATTAATCGCAGATCTACTGCACTACCTGACACAATATTTTTTTATCATATTTTGATATCTAGAAAGGCAACCAAATAGGCACAAAGAGAAAGCACTTTAACATAGAATCCAGCACCCAATCAGGCGCAGGAGGCCAGCATTCTTAACATAAAACTAAATATCCAAACAGCTACAGAAAGCCAATACCAACAATATAGAATTTATTATGTAAATAGATTAAAAACAAGAAGAAGCAGTTATTATTAGATCGTGACATCACCATTAAATTAAAGTATTACCATCTACCATTAGACTATGAAGTTACCATCATATTATATAAGAAACAGTTAAAATAATGCTATAAACGCAAAGGAAATACCTATATATAGGTTATGAAGGCGCTATTAAAATATAAATAGTTTGTTATGAAGTTACCACCAGATCATGTAATTGAATTATGATATCACTATTATATTATGAAGATACCAGCAGAGTATGAAGCTACCATTATATTATGAAGATACCAGTAGACTATGAAGTTATCATTATATTATGAAGATACCAACAGACTATGAAGTTACCATTATATTATAAAGATACCAGCAGACTATGAAGTTACCTTCATAACCTAATCTAAGTTGCATGTGATTTTATAATATAATTATATGATGAAGTCACATGCGACTAAAGTATATTAATATTATTTATATATTTTAAAATAAATCTATTATGTATATTTTTTCAATTAATAAATAATAAATTAAATAATAAATAACAAAAGACAAATGTAAAAATACTTATAATTTATAATATCTTATAATCTGAAACTTATATTCTTTTAAAAAAGTTATTTATTTATTCTATAATTTTCACTTAAAACTATATTGATTTTTTTTAAAATATTAAAATAATTTAAAGTAATAGCCATTTTAAATAAAATAAAATTTTTTCTGTAATTGAATTTGTAAAAGTATGATCAATTATTAAATTTAAATAAGTATAATATGTATTATTATCAGCATTAATAGATTTGTTTAAAACTCTAAATCAGTTAAATTAACTTGTTTATCTAGGTTAAAAATGATCACTACAATTAAAAAAATAGCACAATTGAGTTGCAACTTGTGATGCAATTAAATTTTCTTATGATACAATTAAATTGCAACTCAATTGAAATTTGAAAATAATTATAAAGATCATCTTTAATGTAGATTAAATTGATCTATTATCTGACTTGACTTAATTTATCAAAATTCAGGTAGTAGTATTCTAGGACATTTTAATATATTAATATATTAAAATGTCCTAGAATACAAGACTGATATGTCCTAGAACGTTATAATCTATTGATTAATATGTCTTAGGACGTTATAATCTATCAATTAATATGTCTTAGAATGTTATAATCTATTGATTAATATGTCTTAGGATGTTATAATCTATTAATTAATATGTCTTAAGATCAATATAATCTATTAATTAATAGGTTTTAGGACGTTATAATCTATAAATTAATATGTTCTAAAGACGGGTCTATTTTTCCTCTCTATGACCTGTTGGTGACCCTCGTGAAATATTTAATAAATACATTCGTTTTATAAATGATCACAAATTGGAACACTGAATTGAGAACTCTGTTAACAGTGTTAACGATCAGAGCACTTCGGAAATTTTGAATGATATGCGAGAAATCCTTCTAGATGATCTGAAATCAGTGTATGCCTAATCAGATCTGACTATACTACTTTCATGCTTTTTTCTCAACACTAACCTTGGATTATATCGCTTTCTACATGTCTTGTTTCGCCATGTCTGAGAAAGGTATACAATTTGAAAGATCGAAGCTGATGCCATTTACAACCCAACTATTGCCCATTAGTTGCCAGTATATAGGCAGAATGTTGTAAGCACTTCTGAAGTCCGATCATAGCTTAAACTGGGTCGAGGTAGTATGTATGCTATTTTTTCTGAGTGTTCCTATAAAAATTCTCTGTCTCTATAAATTTTTCATGAGGCCAAATTTTCGATAAGTCATTAGGACCAACTTATAGTATTAAGTATTTTCATTCTATCGAGAGTCTGCCCCAATGCCTCTGGAATCTGCCCGTTCTGAAGCATCTTACGCGAAGACTATACCATACCCAAGTACATACCATCGAGATGAAGGCTTCTGCCAATATTTATATAATAGATTACGCAGAAGCCCCTTTTTCAGTTGCATATTCATTTGTCTTCCTTTTACAATTTGCTTACTAGGTTGCTATACGCCTCTTTTTACATCTTCCGAAAAAAATAAATTAAACATTTCCGAATTTTATAAAGTAATATAAATATTTTCAAACTAACATCATGCATACAC
>CAJVPQ010003789.1:0-10448 GCA_910591825.1 Funneliformis caledonium | reverse complement strand
ATCTAACCTTTCACATCATTTGTACACTTAAATGACATAATTGTTAGATTTTATATCAGATGAGAAAATTAGGTAATGATTTTCATGTATCAATCTTTTTGCACTGGACCATAGCTATTAATATATCTTTTAATCTATAATTTTTTTACCAAATTAATATATTTAATATATAAATCTGAGAAATTTATTGTTATAATCATGCATTTTATATTTTATATTATTCCTTTAAATTGATCTATTTTTTAGGTAAATGTTATTTATAATATAATATTAAACTCTTGAATTTGATCTTTATTAAATTTCTTACAAGAAAAGGGTATATCTGAAGCAACCTTTCAAGAAAAAGTTTCTTTTCAATTATTTCAGGTCTTTCTTTACTATTATAATCAGATAGAGAGCTGATAGTATAATTTATATATAAATTATTGAATAAATTAATATTTAGTAAAAATTCATTTAATTCATTTTCTTCTTCTTCTATATTCTAGTTTTAATTAAAAAAAAGTATATAAATTTTATTATTTATCAGTATTAAAGATATAATTATTACTTTTAATATATCATTCAAAATTTAATATTTAATATGAATAGTCTAGTCAAATTATAAATCCATATTTACATTAAATAGTTTTCTTATCTATCATTTTATTAAAATATTAAAAATCAAAAATGAGTAATACAAAAATCACTTAGTTTTTATTAAGTTAATAGCATTATAAAATGAATAATAAAGAGTCAATAAAAAAATTTAAAATAGCTAAATATGTTTCTAAATTTTATCTTATATGTTATCATTTTTTTGAACATCTGTTTTACTATAAAATGTCAAATAATTAAATCAACATAAGATAGATAAAATAACTTCAGGTATATACTGTATATTAGATGTAAAATTAAATTATTGCATTAATTTTAACTGAATATATTATATATATAAATTAATTATAAATCTCATATATTTGCAAATTATACTATATACAGTAATCTATTTTATTATTAATATTTATAAACTATCTAATAACAGTAATATAAATTAGTGTGAATCACAAAATATTGTAATTTTATACAATATCATATGAATGCAAACCATACTTTTTATAATAACATTTTTTTTAAAATCTATTAGATCCTAAACTACTATTTTCAATGACTTCTATTAGAAGTTTTTCCAGTCATATATAAACTAATATACATTAATAACTGATTGATTAATCTATTAATCAATATTGATCATACTTAAATATTAGATTTTGAAGAACATATAGATGCAAATAAAGTCAAAGATCAATAAAAACTTAGCCTTTAATAATAAGTTTATAAAAGATACTATCTTACATCTTTAAACTTAGAGATTCTTATATAAGTAAGAAAGTGATTAACTAGTAATTAGAAATTTAAAGTATGCTAGATATAATAAACTGCATTGTATAATATAGATCTATACTAAATCATATTATTAGTAGGATTAAAGATCAAGTTAAATTTTTAAGTAATGTTAACACTATAGATATTATATCTCTATCTATGTAAAGAACTCGATCTTATAGTCTTAGTAATTATTAATAAGGTAAATTCTTAGAAATTAGATTAGTAAAGATAGTGATTATCAATCACTATAGCTGAAATAAGTCCTCTATCTAATTTTAACAATTAAGTCTATATAAAGTATTAGTTAGACAGATCTCAAAATCAAATCTGGGTGAAATAAACTATAATTATTAAATGGTAACCCTAAACAAATATATATAATATAGTTATATATTCCTTTAAAGCAGTTGTGAAATTTCAGATTAATAAGTATATGTTATTATATTATAACTAGAGTGAACTATTTTAACTTCTTTTAGATTTAACTAAAGTAAATGCATCTATAAAAAAATGATTGCAATAAGTAAAAAAATATAGAAAATATAATTGAAATTGGATAATTTTTATAGATAAGAATACATTCTATCTATTTTTCTCAAAAAAAAGATTTAGCAATTTGTTAAAAAAAAAAGTCTTCTGATTTATTAAATATCTGCTAAAAGTGTATATTTAAAAATGGATTGTTTCTTTAAAGTTTAATAAGTTAATTTATTTTTAAAGAAATCTTAAATATTAAATTTATGTGTAATATTTATATATAGAATCTTTTAGTTTTCACCTTTGAGTTTTTTGGTAAGGGTAGTATAGATTAAGTTTTATAAAAAGATAATGATCCAAAATATTGATCAAAAATTAAAAAAAAACAAAAAAAAAAATAAGATTGATACACTTCTTTGATCATTAATATTTCTAAATCAAAATCCTATAGAAAACATATAATGATTAATGAAAATTAATATACAAAAAATTCAATTAGTTAAAAATTAAAGAAGGGCCTCTGATTGTAATGATTAAAATCGCGTTATGATAATTGATGTGATATTTACTAAGTTTATTAGTATTAAAATGGTCAAAGTATACATGATTACACTTATATTATTTAGGAGAATTATTCTCAAAGTGTATAATACAGTTATTTTAATATGATATCTTCATAATCAAGAGCCCTGTTAAAGATTGAACTTATGAAAAAATAGAACTGTCTTTATCTCTTATTTGATCTAGTTATAAATTTAATAGCTAACATGAAGTAGTGTGTAGATACTCTTATAGATGCAGATGGTAATTATATAATGTATTAAATTTAGTTAGCTAAATATGTATTTTAAATAAAAAATTTTGAAATTTGCTTACTTGATATTGGCAAATTTTTTATAGGAATAAACATTGATAAAAATCCCATATATATCCTATTGATAATAATTGAAGACATTAAATATTATCAATATGGTTAAATAGTAATAAAATAAGAAAAAATATCAAAATAATTAAATAATTTTATATTATTTATAGTTAAATAGTATTAAATTATTTTATTGGTAAATAATGTTAGATTATTAATTGCTAAATAATGTAATTTTTATAAATATTTTATTATATAATTAACTAATAAAATACAATATGCAAAATATAATAAATTTATTAAATCTAATTTAACTAATAGAATCACATATTTTAAAAATTGAAGAAATCTAATTTAAAAACTTTAAGCCACTCGTAACTATAATTACTAAAACTTTCTAGTAATTTTGACTGATCCTGCATATGTTGATCTTCGTTACTTAAATATATTTTATCTTTTAAGTCTGTCTGTGAAACTGGTATTCTACAATGAAAAAAAAAGAAAAAAACATTTAATTAGAAATATTTCTCTAAATATTTTTAAAAAAAAGCTTTAAAAAACTTTATCTATAAAGTCCAGTTTATTCAAAATCATTAAATATTTTTTCTAAACAAGTTTCTAAAAAAAAGAATTGATAAATATTAGTAAAAAAAAATACTGAAATTAATAAAAAAAATCAACTAATTTTTTATTTCTGAAAGACTACTGAAGTCAATCATTACTGAAGAAATCAAAAATTATTAAAAACTAATATAAACAAAAAGAGTCTGTGTATGCATCAATAGAAGAAAGTGATTCATATTTAAATACAGATAATATAAGAACTGATTGATAAATTATTAGCAAGATTCAATGATGATGATATGAAAAATTGCATTTGAACTAGACTGATATTATAGTGCTAATACTGATCATATAAATTGAAAACAAAGTGGATTATGTTCAAATTGCCATCAAGTAACATAAAATACCTCTGGTAGGAATATTAAATCTCAATATCAAATATTATCTTTAGAATTAGGGGTTTAATATACCTTGATTAAAGGAATCGAGATATAGCAGATATAGTATTAGGTACATATAATAAAAAGAATAGACAAATTAAGAGTAGTATTAATAGTGATAATATAATTTAATAAGACATTCAAATTTTAATATAAAATTACCAGATCATTTTGCTGAATGATATTTAAAGATAAAAAATCAGTAAGTATAAAAAAAATAAGAAAAAAAATAAAAGAAACTAAAATTTACTTAATTTTATTTTTAGAAGTTTATTTAAGTTGTTTTTTCATTATGGTATTTTATGTAACTTTTACTATGACTAAAGTGATCACAATATTAATTAACTTTTGATTGCCACTAATAATGCTATAAAATAATATATTAGGTATTTTTTATTTCTTTTTGATAATCAATTAAATATAAATCACTCAAGTTTTTCCCTAGTTTCATGACAATTTTGACCATTACCTTCTTAGTAGAAACTAATGCTATTGACTTGTTGAAACTTATAAAAAAAATAAAAACAAAAAATAACTTTATTTTCAGAAGTCTAAACTACTAAAACCAATGCTATTAACTTACTGAAATTAATGAAATTGCCAGCCAAATGATAAAATAAAAATAAAAGGTTTTGTTTTAAAACTAAAATATTTTAAAATCAAAAATAAATATAAATAACATATGAAATTTATTATTCTAAGATTAAAGATAAAATTTTTGTATTTAAAGAATAAAATAAATAATAAAGAAATAAAACTTTAAGTTGAAAAAAACATGAAGTTTATAACATGTATACGTATATATATCTATTATATTTAAGCTTTGTTAATTAAAGTCTAATTTGCAGATCATTACTAATTGTAATTAGATCACAGATCCTATGTAAAATGTTAAATCATTATAAACTGTAAAGAAAATTTATGAAATTAATATTAGTTAATGGTATGCGTATTTTTACATTTTATCAACTACAACATCATAGTACTTTTTTAACTAATTTTTTTTTTATAGGATCTTTTTAGATATTTGGTAGGTACAGTGATATAAATTAATTAATACACATATCACTTTAATTTTAGTATCTAGTATTTATATTTAGTAAAATTATTTTGATACTAATATTAGTTTCAAGATCTAGTTTTATAAACAAATTTAATATATTTTTTAATTTAATTAGTAATAATAAATTATTTCATCAATTATCAATATTATATAAAATTACCAATTATCTTAATAATTATTTATAATTTATAATAAATATTGATGTTATAAAAATCACCAATTATCTTAATGATTATTCTCGTAAATTTTCAATATCATAAAAAATCATCAATTAACTTAATGATTATTTTCAATATTTTAAATTATCACTGATTATCTCAATAATTATTTTGTTAAATTTTCATATTGTTTAATTACTTTATATATTAGAGATAATTTTTGTTATTTATTTCAATTCGTTAATAATCAATTTTTAATGTGATAATTTGTGATAAAGTGATAATTATCGATGTTTATCTCCTAAAAATTTTGCTAATAGAAGCTAGAGTTATAAGCAATCAAATACTTATAATTACAATTGTAAGTATAATAGTAGCAGAAAAAATTGACAGTAAATGAAAATTCATTTACTTGATCAATTTTTATTAAAATCATTCAAAGCTTAAAATGTAAATAAACTAATATCATATTTATTATATATTAAATTTTTAATATTATATTATATTATCATTTCTTTTAATTACTAAATTTATCTTCCTTTTCATACTATTAAGATAGAGGTTTTAATTGATATTAAATTATTTCCTCTTAATAATTTCATAAAAATCCTTTATAAAACTGATTTTTTTCACTAATTTATTTATTGACTTTTTTTTTTACTCTTTTGATAATCACCTATAAGTTTTCAATTAGATTCAGATTTAAAGAATATGATGACCAATTGAGAATTGCAAGAAATTAATTTTTAAGAAGAAACATTATAAGCTTAACTTTATGCTTTAGATCATTATTTTATTGAAATATTCAAGATTCTCTGAAAATGATCAAAAAGAATATTTATTAAAATTTCACAATATAACTCTTTATTTATATTTTCAGCAAATATGTAAAATCTAACAATTTCTTACAAACAAAAAGCCTTCTAAATTTTGAATGGATGTTTAATAACTTTACAAGTTAGTTTTTTTTACTTTCTTTATAATAATCTAAAATAATGTTATAAAACATTTGAATGATCATTTTATCAAAAAAAATTGTATACTCCTAATTTTTATTTTGATAAGCTTCTGCTTAAGAAATTTGTTTCTTTTTTATAATTGAAATGAGGAATGGGATTTTTTTAGAAATACAAATTCAGTAACTAAACTTTCAAAGATTTTTACAGATTATGTGAGTAGCTATATTAAAGTTTGAATAAGTATTATTAAGAGTATTCACAATTTTAATACCTATTGCATTAGTACATGAATGAGTAAGCTGATTAAGATAATATTACTTTTTTGAACTTAAAACTTTTAAGTATTTTGAATGACATTGTTGTTTTAAATTTTTGATTTTTTTTAACTGAAATAACTATTAATATAGTATTCTTAATGAGAACTTAATAATTTTGTATAATTTATTTACATTTTATATTTTATTATTTCACAATAGATTAACTAACTTACGTTATTCTTTAATAGAAATTTTTGTGATATTATAATATTATATTAGTTATAGAATACTCTTATACTCAATTTTTATACATATTAATCCTATGTTCAGCCCATTGAACTTAGAGTAACTATGACTTAATAATAAGGAGTAATGTGTAAGAAACTACTAAGTTACTATAGAATAAGTCCTATTACAATTAACCTTAGATTTATACTTTAGACAAGTAAATAACTTTAACAATTTGTAAATACAATAAATACAATTGACACGTTGAAGAATTTTAATATGTGTAGTTTTAGAAAGAGATTTTTTATTATAGAGATTTGTATTCTTAGCAATTCTTAACTTGGATTCTAAGTTCTAAATTCGAATTATTGAGTTTACACTATTATTTCTACCCTTTTACAAGGACAAATTTTTATTCTATTTATACAAAAATACAATTATAAGAAATTACTATCTAACGCTAACTTATTTTATAATGCTAAAATAAATATAAAAGATAAATTATAATTTAACAATAATAATAATATAATAAATAATAATAATAAAATATAATAATAAAATAAATAAAATAAAAATGTTAACTAAGTTAAAAATGCTAATGACATTAATAATGTTAATCTTCATCAATCTTTATAACGCAGTAAGATTGACTTTACATAGTATCAATATATTAATCAGTATAATATAGTAAATAACTAAACAAAATATTAGTTTGTATTATCTAATCAGATGTGATGTAAATCATCATTTTAATAATATGATTATGACTATTATTTTTTTATCACTATTACATATATTTAAATATAAGTTTGCTAAAATATTTAGTAAAAAAATACCACTAATCCTTTAAATTATATAATAGAAAATTAGTTAAAATAGATTATACAAGTTTTATCAATATATATTAAGCAATTAAATTATCAAGTTCATTTATAACTAAAATGAATTTTATATATCATAGTTATTTATTTAATCTTAAGAAAATTTATTTTGCTAATATATTAAAATGTAATAGATAAGATAAAATTTTATATAAATATAATATATAAAATTGAATAATATACTTTAAATAACTTCTTTTTAATAAATTTAAAGAATAGTTTTTTTAGATAAAGATTTGATTAATATTATTTAGTATTTTTAAAAGGATAAAATAATAGATACTAAATAAAATCCTAAAAATAATATAACTAATCTTTTTAAAAAATTATAAAAATTTAAAAAAAATAATTTAATATAGTTTATATTTTAATATTATATTAAAAATTAGCTTTATTATTTGTTTTAGGTGATATTTTATTAATAAAATCTTTACTTAAAATATTAAAATATTATATTAATAAATAATACAGCTCAGACTAATAATTATTGATTATTATTATATTTATTTATAGAAGTTAAATTAAGTATTAATATTTGATGAAATAATTTTATTATATATATAGGTTTTTAATACTTTTTTAATAGCAGTTAATAATTTATAATCATTAATAATCTATTCTAATTGTAATTCAGGATTGAGTCTAATAATTGAAATTATTCTTCTATTTACTTGATATTTATATTATATATTTTATATTATTTAAAATATTAAAAAATATCTTATACGAATATTTAAATCCTAATATTAAATTAGCATTTTTTCATATTATAATACTTATTTAAAATAACTTTTAAATTATAATTTGAAGTATTATATATAAATTTTCAGATACATTATTATATTTGAAAATTATATTATATCTAATCAAGTATCAATAGATTAAATATTTTATATTTCAGATAAAAGTTGATTAAAAATAATAGTTAAGAAGATTAATATTAATTATAATAAAATTAAAAGTTAAGAAATTTAGAATTAAGATAATTAGGATTAAAATTAGTTAAAATAAGTTAGAGATAGTTAAGATTAGTTAAAGTTAAGATTAAAATTAATATAGATTTAAATAATTATTATTAATCATACAATTATTTTTTTTAAAATTTTAATACTAGTATATCATTAATACAACAATAAAATTAATTAATGCTATTATTTATAAAGATATAAATTTTGATTTAATATTAATAAAATATCTAATAGTATATATAATATTTATTATTTGAATTATAAAAAGTATAATATCTAAATATTTAATTAATTTTACTTTTAGAATACCTTTATCAGCAGCATTTCAAATTTATCTAAAACCTTAAGAGATATTTTAACAGAAGAGATATTTTATATTCAAAAATCTCAAATTGATATATACTTTAAATATTATTCAAAGCTAATTTTATAATTAATATTATGCTTGTAATAAGGTATAATTTTATTTATTATATAAAATATATAAATTAATTACTTTGATATTAAAGATTTTTTATTTTTTATTAAAGATTGATAATTCTAATAATTTAATTTATTTTAAACATTTTATAAATAGGAAATTACTATTCATATACTATGTATATAAACATGTATTATGTGATTAAATATGATTAGACAAAATTATTTAATATATATTAAGTATAAATCACATAATTTAAATAATTAAACTGCAGAAGATCTTTTTTTTATTATATACAGTAAAAAATGTATTAACGTATGCTAAATATCAAAAATAAGTAATACATCACATGATTATTAAATATTTTAATACGTATTTGAATAATGTTCATATTGCTTGAACTTTTCACATTTTTGACCTTTTGTTTCGTCTTCTATAGCATTTAACCCTCCAGCATTCTTCATTATATTAACTTGTATACTATTCTTTAACATCCATTTTTTCTTAGATAAAGATTTTTCAACATTTGCTTTAAATCTTTTTGGAGATCATCCTTTATGTCTGATAATAGCAGGATTATTAATATTAGCTAAGTTTCCTAAGTTTTTTATTTTCTGGTTATCAATTTTACATTGAATGTTATAAATAAAAGTCTTAATTATATTAGATAATTTCTTTTGCATAACAGTTTTAATAGTATAATTAATGGCCTTCTTTGAGATCTCAAATAACTCTGTGTATATCATTTTAGTTGATTTTATAGGTAATAGAGTAATATCTGAATAATTTTGAATTAAAAAAAATTGATCAAGACTAATTTTTTTTAGCATAGGAATATCCTCTAGTTGTATTATCTTACATATCAACATAGAAAAATATTATTGTAACATATCAATTGGATTAATATTTGTATTTAAATACCATCAATTCAAGATTATGCTTATGTGAAAAATCACATATTGAGAATAAGTACCAACTCAGAAAAAGTGATGGCAAATTAACCCTTTGTTGATTAATTGAAGGTAGGTACACAGATGTATATCTCTGTCAAGTAATATTACATAATATCCTATACCTTAGTTTCTAGTAATACATACATTTTATACTTCAAGGATTACTTCTTATAGAATAGTTCTAACCAATGATCTAAAAAGAGTTTATCATATATCTTGTTTCTGTTTTCTAATTCTAGCACTTAATTTTTCATTATCCTTATCAATCTATGAAAAACATTGAAATATTAATTGTAAATCAACCATAAATCTACTATTTATCTTTAAATTTAAACACAATCTGCTAATATGTATTCTTATCTTTATCAAATATTATCATTCTATAACTCAAAAAATATTATAACATACAGATTGGTTCATTTGTGTTCTTTGTTTTTTAAGTATCACAAGCATTAGAAATTCATTAAAAATACAATCTACTTGACTGAAAAATCTGCTACTCAACATTAGCATGCTAATCATGAGTAGAGCATTTCATTCAATTTCAAATTTTTCAAGATGCTCATTATTTTTACACGATCCTTAATACCATATAATAAATCACATAGTGATATAACACAATCTACCTTATTATGAATATACAGTCCCCATAAAAGTAATGGCAGTAGGGATATTAAATAATATTTTGGTCACAGTTTCTCCAGTGTTCTGATTTGATGCATTATTAATTAGGCTGATTTAGACAATATGAGCCCTTTGCAATAGAAAGGGGGAAACTACCTTATAGTAGTTTTTGAGATAAATCAGTTTTTGTGAAATAAACAAAGGAGGTGAGGTGATACTAAA
>CAJVPQ010003788.1:0-10448 GCA_910591825.1 Funneliformis caledonium | reverse complement strand
ATTGTTGTGATACACTACACTAACTTGCTATTGAGTTCGTCATTACGAGTTTGACTAACATATCTTAAATTCTAAGATGTGATAAATTGCCAAGTTGATTTAAGTATAACAGATACCTATAGGACTTAGAGAAAATCCTAAGGTCGGAAACTCTAACGTGTAGAATCAGCTGCTGCAACCTTTAACTTAGAGGTTAAGATAAATGAAAACGAACCCGGTGATACCATAAAATAATTTATATTAGATATACATTTAAAATTGGACAAATATAAAAAAATGTATGCAAAGCTAAAAATAAAATAAGAGCTTGTCAAACCACTCTCAATGCCAATAATAATGAGTTAAATGAATATAAAGTCTTTAATACTGCTTTAATAAAAGCATTTACACATAAAGACATACTACTTGAAAAAATAGATAAACTTAAAGATTTTTTTTTGGAATTTTATAAAAATGGCATGTAAAATATATTTTATATTTAATTTATCATTTAATATATTATTAACTCACTAATTATATTATAGGTAGAGCTATTGCAAACTTTTTTTTATTATGAGAAAAATATTTGCTAATTATCTTTAATTTGAAGGTTTCTAGCATGCAAGAAATAGTATATAATAGGTATATATCTATTACTATTGATGAAACAACAGATGTTTGTGATCAGGTAGCTGTTAATATAATGTTTGGTTTTGGTAACCAAACTAAATTAGTCAAAACAGAATTTTTAAATGATACCATTAATAGTACTATTATTGCTCAATTAGTTATAAAAACTTTACAATTTTATAATATTTCTAATAATAATCTTATTTTTTTTATTTCTGATAATGCAGCATATATGATAAAAACCTTTCAAATATTATCTTTATTAATTTCCCAATTAAAGTATAATTATTATTTAACTCATATTTTAAACTTAGTTGGATTAGTTATAAAAGTTTCAAGTTTCTAATTAAAATTGTAGCAAATATAAAAAAATTCTTCATTTATTATCCTGTTTGTAAAAAAAGATAGACTGTTTTTTTAAATTTCTTTATTTCTTCTACCACAACTCCTTCTAATCAAAATTCAATTACATTACTACTTTTACCTGTGAAAACTCATAGTTTAAGTTTGATTTTAGATTAACTAACATATATCACAATTATGTAAATTTTATATTGAAAAAGAAATCATTAATGAGGAAAGTAGAGCTGTTCAAGAATTGGTAACAATTTTTAAAAATTCATTACATATTTTTACATTTGAAATTTTAGTTATGTTTATTTCATTTAATGCAAAGCAATAAGTTAATTTTTATTCCTTATTTATATTAAAAAAAATATATACAAATCTAATTTATATTTATTCATATAGTATTGTAGATGATTTTGAATTTTTTAAAATTAAAAATAAACTTATTGCTCCTTTTGTAACTCAACGCTTGACATATCTTGAGGTTACATTATAATCTAATATTATTTAATTTTCTTTTAGTAATAAGATATATACCAAATTTTTGGAAGAAAAAGTTAATTCATCAGTATTTATTATAATGTTTTAAGAAGCTTATTAATTAGCTTTTAACAAGTTAAAAAAACATATTGACAATCATTTAGCATACCTTTATTTAAAGCAATTCAATGCTTTGATTCACATTATATTCGTGCTCAACAATATTATTATAATATTAGTTTATATTTGAAAATTCAAGAATTTAAAAATCTAACAGATCAAATTATGCAAGAATGGAGAATTTATTATAGTTTAGAAGAAGAGTTTGATGATGGTGAGTTTGATTTAAATATTTATTGAAAAAATAAAATTAAAAGTTTATTGAATTTAGCAAGACTAGCTTTAGAATATATTTGACTTCTGGTATCTGAAGTAAATGTAGAACAAAGTTTTTTGGTATATACTAATATTCTTAGTGATAGACAGCATGCACTTTTAGAAAATTCAATTGCTGCTTTGAATTTTTTGTATTTAATAATAAAAAAAATAGAAAATCTTCTCTAAATATTTTAATTAATAAATTTATTAAATCAATCTTTACTAATATTTTTTTATATATTATATAATGATACCTTTATAAGAAAGAATTTTATAATTGAATTGATAAAAGAAAATCTTTATAAATAAAAAATTATAAAATACGTTTAAACTAAGTATAAGAATAATTTAATGACCTTTATATAGCCTAGATTTGAACTCTATCAAGAATTTATAGTTTATTTTAAAGAAAAAAATAAAGAGAAAAGTAAGAATATAATAGCAAAAAAAAATCTTACAAAATATTTTTCTTACTATAGTATAGTAGGAATGTGACAATCTTAAAAATGTTGTATTATTTTAGTATATTAAAAATATATTAAATTAGATTCAAGCATACATCAATATAAAAAGAGGCTATATATAATATTAATTAAATATTAAATAATATTTTATTAGTATTAGTCTTTTAAATAATAAAAAAAATTAAATAATAAAAAATTTTTATATACCTTTAAAAAGTTTATCTACCATTTTTTTCGCTAAAGATTATAAATATCAGAACTAAATAATTAATATATTTTTCTTTGGGTTTTTTTAAATATAATTATATCAATTTCTTCAAATATTTTAAACTAAAATTTATTATTTCATACAATGAACTTTTACTTTATTTTAGAATTCTTAAAAGACATTCTTTCAAGTTATGTTAAACATTTCATAATATATTTTTTGAATGATTATCTTATTAGTAAATTCAGTTATGACTATATAACATGTTTATATTATCATATAAATAATCATCTAAGATCTTTTAGTATAAATGATAATTTAAATTTTTAGTGAATAGATAAATACTAATTTTTTTTGACACTAATTGCTATCTAAATATGAATTTTGAATAGATATTTTACTATAGAAGCAACTGGTTGTGCATCCTGAAATTATGCATGAATAGTGTTATTAAATATTTGAAATATTCTTTTATCAGAAAAATAACATTTTTTAGTTGTAATGTAAATGTTCATATGCCTATAACAAGTGAACATCCTTCATTTTTTAGATCAAGAGAGATACTTTTCTTAAAAGAATTGAATTAAAATTTTGAGCTTTGTGATATATTGTATATTTACTGACCTTAAGCTTAATATTATTTTTTTTTAATTTTATCTTAAATTTGTCTGCTATTATAAAGTGGTTATATTTTAAAATTTTTTCAATATAGTAATATTTTTTAAATGATAATTTTTTGAACATTCAGATGAGTGATTTATAGAATTATTGCCAGCTTTACAAAATTTGCTAACAATATTCACAAGAGCATCAAAAAATATTTAAATGATCAAAAAGTTTCTTTGCATTATATACAGTATGCTTTGTTACTAAAGTGATTTAATGACATTCCATTGTATTTTAAGAGAACTCAGTATTTTTGTAAGTTTAAATGAAATGTAAATAATAATAATAATCTTTTTTATAATTTTATTTTATAAATAAACGTTCTATTATCTAATTCAGTAATATAAATAATGACCTGAATTAGAATAATAGTAATATTGCAGCTAAAAATAGTTGCAATATTAATATTTCTTTTCACTGAGAATTTTAAATTAATTTGTAAAGGTGTAATGGTTTGAAAATGTAATTCATTTAATTTAAATTCTTTAGTTGAATTAATGATAAATAAAATAAAAATGATTATATTAATATTTTAAATACCCATTTGCTACTTTATTAAGAAGGGTTAAATAATTAAAATAATTATATATTTTAGAATGATAACACTTGAATTCATTATACAAGATTCAACTTTAAGCTGGGTTTCAGAAAATAATATTGATCAACTTCTCTTAACCCTTTTGAAAATATTTGAAATGAGTTAAAATATCATATTTATAAGTGTATTTCCTTTGCCAAAAAATGAAACCAAATTATTCAATTTATATGATTTAAATTAGATGTTGGTTGAAAGTATGACAAGATGTATTCAAGCTGTAGTTAAAGCTAAAGGACACCTCACATGATATTAATAAATGTAAATAAAGTTTATTAATATAAATTTTTAATAAAAAAAAATTTTGAATATTAAGGAATTTTAAATTTAAAAATTCATAAAAAAATTAGTCATTACTATATTAGTAAAATTTTCCCATGACCCACATCAGGGGAATGTACAGTAGATCAACCGTAAAAATTTTTAATTTTAATAATTTTCTTGAGAAAAGGCCGAGTAGCGGAAAATCTGTTAGAATTATTTAATTCCAATCAATGAATAAAATATCACGTGCGCAAGAAGAATTCTTCACGCCGATCACTTTGCATATTGGTTAAAAAAATAATTTCCCATGTAAATTTTAAAAAAATCCAAAAACCAAAATGGACAAACCAAAATGGACAGCTTCTCTTAACATTATGTGTCTTACTGACTAGCTGTCGGAACTTTGGGGTGCAAAGGGATTCTTGTCTGAATGTTGCTTTTTTTGTTAATGATCTTGGATTACAAAGACGATTTTCATAAGATTTGCGAAAAATATCTTTTACTCCTAAAGATAATTCAATATTATCTAAAATGAAGACATATCCTTTAGGGATGCTGGAACAAATACTTGTCCGATATTAATCATCATATATTTCCTTGGACAAGGTCCATGACATAATAATCAACAATATAATCTATAAATGATAAAAAGTGATTAAAAAAATAGAATAAGAAAAACAAGATGCATTATTATTTTCCTTATCTATACATTGAAAGCCCAGCACTTTTATGTCTAACATATCCCATAAACACGCCCAGCCCTTTTGAGCTCTCCAACTCGATTTTGTGCAACATGGTTGAACTTAACATCAACTTGTTCTAACGTGATGATATTACCTTCAGTTTGCATATCAAATGCTTCGATTTGAATTTTTCCAGCAAGACTCTGAGAAATTTGAATTTTTCTATTCTGGCGGGGCGTGCTTTTTCATCTATCTCCTGTAGGTAATGCGTGAAATATTCACGAGTTCGCCGGCCGGAAGTCCAACAACATGCCCTCCAGTCATTCAACTTTCCTTCCTCCTCGAACTTTTTCAACTCTTCTCCAGCCTCTCCATATTCTTTTTCTGCCTTTTTCTAAATTCTTCGAGGTGGTCATTTTTCGTATCCAATTGGTTAAAGAATCTTACGTGTAATATATTACGTGTAATAAAGAGTCATAATGACCATAAAAGGGATTGATGTGGTCATCTGCACATCATTCACGCAGCAACTACTCATCACGATTTAAATGGTATTACTATTTTCATAATCACAAGTGACAAATAATTATTTCCCGAATTTGGATTTGGACTTATACGCGGGAAACTGTTACTTTAATAGATAAAACCCCTTCACCCAACTCCCAAAACATTAGTCTCTCTTTTTCACTTTATCCTTTGAAGCACAACTTCTAATATTTAATATAATATAAAAAATTTATAATAAACAAGACTTATTTTTTATTTCCAACTTTATATACATATTATATTTTCTTAGCTTATATAATGTCTTCAATTCCTCAACTTAACAATATCACCGGGGTCAAGGCTGACCCAAGATTTTTAAAGTTGGTTGAATGTTTTGTTTTATAAGCCACTTTAACCTATTTTCAAGATGACAGTTCTAATTACCTCTTCTATTATCAGAGATCCCTCGGCGTTAGAGTCCATTTCTTCAGCTTTATATGGACTTTCTTCATATTTACCTACTTCGATTACTTCACTACGTAAAGCTACGCCTGACCATAATGCTTATCAGCACCCATTAAATCATCAATATTCAGATTATTTACCACAGCAGTTTGCTAGCGATACAGATCCACAAAATCATTCAGTTACTGATGGGAAGTTTGAAAAAAAAAAAAAGGATGTTATAGTATATGCTGGTTTTGATGAAATCGTCTTTGCATCTTCTAACAAACCTAACGCATCAGTAAGGTAATTGTTGAATCAAACTGTTTTTGGTCTAATTAATATCAAATTTGAAATTTACTTACTTGTTAAAACTTTAAATCAGTCAATCTGTTCTTATGTTAGGTTATCCTGATGGATTTCAGATATGGAATGTATCAAGTGTGGATAATATCCACGAACTCATATCTATAAGAGACGAAGAAAAGCTCGGTGAAGTCACGTATATTAAGGTTTGTATAATAAAATATATTCTATTCAATTACTTTATACTAATTCCTTTTCATTTGTCGTTATAGTCTATACCGAATCCACATTATACTTCGGAACATGTTCGTGATAAATTTGCAGAAGCTCGGCCGCTAGTTGGTTTAGTGTAAGTCATATAAATAAGAATTGATTGTAGTTTTGTCAATAATTAAATATCATTATTTATTCATTTTAGCTCGATATCGACTTCAACACGTGAAAATGGACTTCAAGAACCATTTTCAAAACCAAAAAGTTCGTTAAAATTTTATTCATTAAAGACACATCAAGTTGTGCATACTTTAGACTTCGAGAATGAAGGAAATATCGTTGGTGTAAGATGTAACGAACGAGCGATTGTTATCGGTATGAACACTCCTGCAAAACTACATATAATATCACCCTTGACACTGGCTCCCCTATTTAAATCACCATTACATGATGTCGCGCTTCATCCATCGAATCGAGCTCCAGTTTTTACATTGGGACCCAGGTTGTTGGCATATGCAACAACTAGTCAGCCGCTTGAATCTGATGGTAAGAAGGATGGCGACTATAGAGATGGTGATGATTTAATCGGTGGTTCTTCAGCTAAATATCAAGATGTTGCTAAGGGAGTTGCAAAGGAAGTCGTGAATGGTGTAAAATTTCTGGGTAGGATGTTTTAACATTTTATTCCCCTTTTTTTATTTAAAGAAAAAAAAATTAAATTTATTTTTTTTAAAAAAGGGGATTATGGATATCAGACACTTTCAGCCTACTTTGCGAATGCGTCAAACTCACAATCTATAACAAAAATAAAGCAATCTTCTTCCATGCCAATCAATATTCCTTCACCTAGTCCATCTAATGGTTATTATTATAATTCGAGAACTGGTAGCGTTGGTAGCTATAGCAGTGATAATAGCAATGGTTTTATCGCTACGGTTAACAACGGAATTGAAATTGACAAAGATGACGGAACCAAAGGAGCAGTATGTAATAGGTTCTTTGAGACATAATATTTTAATTCCTTCAAGGTTTAATCCTTTTTTTTTTTTCTTTAGATAATTATTCGTGACATTGGCGCACCGTATGGTTCTAAGGAACCTTCAATTGTTGCACACTTTGCCCCACATACCCATCACGTTGGACAATTATCATTTAACCCTTCCGGTACCTTATTATTTTCAACTTCTGTTCAAGGTAGCAAATTTCATGTTTTTGAGATTCTTGGTAAGCATCGCCGAGATAGAAATCACAAAAGCACAAAACATATGTATATATTATCACGAGGTTATACTTATGCTAGTGTAGGTGAAGGTGGCGTTGGATGGAGTGGGGATTCCAGGTGGTGTGCTGTAGCTAGTGGTAAAGGAACGATTCACATATTTGCAATAAATCCTTATGGAGGACCTTCTCATATACCCTCTCATATATCGGGTTTTGTTAAAAATGTTGACGAACCGTATAGTTCGATTACACAATCTCCAGTTGTGCGAATTAAGCCACGTACCCCTTTACCACCGGATCCAATTGATGTAGCTGCTAGCGGATCTTCACAAAATTCAAATAATATGTTTCCTATGAATCCTCATGAATATTATTCATTCCCACCTCCTGAATCAAATGTTTCTTCCACAACTACTAGTCCTTCACGTCATCTCAGTCCATTGCCTTATTATAACAATATTAATAATATGTCTTCTCATCATCATCTTAATGGACAATCAAATCTATCATTTCCTAACGGATTTCCTATGAATCCTTTCTATCTTATGAGGAAGCCCCCGGGAATGTGCATTAAATTTCTTCCTTCATTATCTGATAATTCTAAAACAGCTAATCATGATGGACTTTTATTTGCTAATTTAAAAGCAAAAAGGCAAGCCAAAAGAACATCCATTAATTATGATGGAAAAGCGTCTGCAAATTCTCATAACAAAAGTGGACGAAGAAGAACTCGATCATGGTCTCAGAATTATATGCCGGCCGCCAATAATTCCGGTCGCCAATATCTTGAAGTGGAAGATTTAGAATCTAAACAAGAAGATATTGGGTATCAGGATGTATTAAGTTTTCATCCAGCTGGTGTTTTAACTTTGCATAGAATATGGATGGAAGGAGTTGTGGTCGGAGAACAAAATTCCTCCTCACGTCAAGGAGATAGTCAAGAATCGAACAATTTAATTACAATGGCTGGTACACCTTTGGCTGGTAGTGCAGCTGCTGTAGCAAATGTTGGTAGAGTGTTGGTTGGTGGTGCAACGACTGTTGTAGGAATGGGAAGGGGGATTACAGGAGTCACAAGAAAGGAAGCTGGCACTTTAGATATGATTACGAATTATGAAGATGTTGCTGAATGGCAAATTTTACGTGGTAATAATTGGGCCGAGGTTAAAAATGTTCTTGAAGCACCGAGACATTCTGATACATTGGCTAAAAGAGATGGCAATAATAATAAATGGTTGGCGAATGCTGAAATTTCCACACATACCAGCTCTAGAAGTTCATTGCCACCACCTTTGTGGGCTAGTCCTCAATTCACCTTTCAAACATTTTTAACCGGTCATTTGGAAACCATTCGTAAAGGTGAAATACCACGTTCGAGGAAAATTGAAGTTCGAAGGGACATAGTTGAACGTGTCGAAATGGTAGATGAAGTTGCTAGCGATACAAGTTCTTTGGGGGTAAATGGGTGGGTAAATAACGGAGAGGGCAATTATGATGTGCGCGGTCAAGGTAGAACAAGTAAGGCTGTCCTTATCCAGGCTGGTAAAGCTATTGGGAAAGGTGGCGATATTTCTGAGAGTCTATCATCTGCCATGCGTACTTCTCTCGATTTTTCACCATCTAGTCCAACATTGAGTGCTGTTAGCACAAAAACTAAAGATCGTACGTCAAATGGTTTCATTAACGGACATGCGCAAACAAATTCAGGAGACTTATGTAAGTACAATTTTATTTCATCAATTATTTCTTATTTATCACAAATTTTTTATTGAACGTTTAAAACATTTATTACTTTATATATTAGCAATTACACCATTATCGTTTGAGGACGCATATCACATTCATATTGCCAACAATATCCCTACCAAAACCGCTAATAACAATATCAATCCTTATATGTCATCGACTGTATTAAAATCATCCAAGTTAAACAACGCTAATATTTCTCCAAATATCTTAGCGAGTAATGCTACAATTACTCCACATACGCTATCGTTTACAAGATCCACTTCTTCTTCTTCATCGGTAAACACATCTGAAACCACTTTTAGCGAAGTTGAAACTTTCACTAAGGGAATCGAACAAAATACAGAAGACTTTATAAGTGAAGAAGGAAATTTCTTTTTTTCACCAGATGGTGATAACGAAGTTGAATTACCAAGTAATAGTGTGATTGAATTGCAACGCGGTGGTAGAGACGTAGGTGGTGATAACGGCATTGGGGATCTTGTTTTTAATTTTGGGTCGGGATTAGAATGAATGAATTTGACAGGAATTGGCAAATTTGTAGATTATTTTTATTAAACCTTTTTTTATTTTTATTTTATTGATACATCATTTTTTTTTCTTTCGCTCCTAAGATCGATTTTATTCGATTTATATAAATAGTTTAAATATTTATTTCATACATAACAAACTTTTGTAACTATAATCTTCTGAATTTTTTTTTTATTTTTATTTTTTTTATTATTTTTTTTTTTATTTTATTTTCCCTTTTTTTTAAGGAATTTTTTTTTTTTTTTTTTTTTTAGTTGTAAATATAAGTTGATGTGAATTGTAAGACTTTTAGATTTTTATAATAAATTTTTCAAATAGAATATACTGTATATCATAATACTTGTAAAAGTATGGCTTTTGATGTACGTTGCGAAACCTCCAAACTTGTCTTTTAATAAAAAAAAAAAAAGAAAAAAATTTTGCGGATTGCGCTATTTATGCTATAGATGATGTTATATGCGCACGGATGTTAACGATCTCAAGGACAATCATAAGCATAGCGGACATCTATATTTTATCACAATTTTGACGATCATTTATAAAATCTTATCACATAATACAGATGCCGTTACATATCCAATTCTCGATATATGCTTAAAATTCACAAATAAACTTAGAAACCTTTTTTTTAATTTTAATAAAGAAATAAATATTTATTTGTATAAAGCATAAATTCTATCTATTATTTATAATTGAAAAAATGTAACATTATACCGGGGGATACCACCCGACTTACATAGCGTCGCCACCAAAAAATGGTAGCCGGATTTTATTTGTCGGGTATTTGTTATTAGGGTTAGTATTAG
>CAJVPQ010003787.1:0-10450 GCA_910591825.1 Funneliformis caledonium | reverse complement strand
TGAGTCAGTCCCGGGTCGACCCGGGTTGAACGAGTCGAATTCGAGTTGAATAATGATCAGGTCGAGTCAAATCTCGGGTTCTGTAATTATTAACGGGTTCGAGTTTGAATATGCTTCAAACCCAACCCAACCCGACCCTTACAGAGCACTAGTTAATATGTTTAATATATCAGATATGTTTAATATAGTTAATATAGTTAATATATTTGATATGTCAATATAATAGATATAAATACAAACTCTTTGTAAGTTAGAAAAGACAAATCGACAGTTGTATAGAAATCTCTTCTATTCGGTATTCTTCTTGTTTATTCTTTTTTCTTATTTTTATTATATTTTCTTATTTTCTTTCTATTTGAATAAAGTATTTCTTATTTTTCTATCATAAAACTCTTTGTGATTATTGTGAAAACTTTAACTTGTGATAAAAGTTACTTGTGTTTAGTAAATTTATTTTAACTCGATAAAGTCAATAATAAAATAATTAAGATTAGCGTAAAACTGATTAGAATTATACGTAAAATATAAAAAGTCAACCTTCTAATATTATGTATAACAGTTGCAACCTGAAAAGATTACACATTAACTGTATACAAAATTTTAGCTATTTATCTTATCTTCTTGTCTCAAAATTATCTTTTAAGTCAAGAATAAGATCGTTAAAAATTTAAGCAATAAAATTTTAAAAATTTTAATACAATATTTAAACTATAATTTATTAAGTTAAATAGCTATAAAACCAAAGTTCAGATTAGATTAATTCATTAAAAAACAACAATTTAATACTTTATAATTCATTAATTGTTAAGAAAATTAAAATTAAAATTTATTTATTAAAATGATCTTAACTTTTAACAATAACTAAAAAAATAAAAATTTAAGATTTAATTCAAACTACAATAGTTATAAAAAATTATTATATTTAATATAGATTAATAGGTATTCAAATATACAAAAAATTTATATATTGTCATCATAGAATTCTTTAACTTAGATTAATCACGTTATTAAGTCTTTACTTAAGATTACTAACTGCAATTTACTGTAGTTAAGACGTTAAAATCTGCTTAACTCTTAATTTTACCAAATCTATATATTAAACTTAAACAAATTTATCAAGTATGAAGACTTGAAAAATAAAATTACTAATGATTTAATTAAAGAATTCAGATGATGAATTTAATTACAAATAATGTGTAGGGATTACATCAGACTATATGAAGACATAAAGAGGCAGAAAAATATAAGTTTTAATTAATTCCTTTATTAATACTAAAACTTAGTTATTAATCTATAAATGAGTTAATTTACAATATAAGCAAAAGATCTATTTATTTATACAAAATTTCTTTTGTCATAGCTAACTATTTACTATGCTATAAACTAACTAATTTGATAAATAAAATATAAGTAAAATAAATATACTAAAAATAATAAAGATATGTAAAATAATAAAAATATAAAATATAATAAAAATAATAATAAAAATTAAAATATTATAAATAAGTATAATACTAAATATTTTTAGACTTCATTTAATTCATAAAATTAGGATTATTATTAGTATTTAGAAGATCTGCAGAATTACGTAGATCTTCTGTAATTTCAGAATTTGTAAAATTCTCAATATTTTAGAATTCTGGATTAGGAGATCATTATATTACGTTATTCACATTACTTTATTATGATTGGTCAATTGCTCCATTGATAATCCTTCCTCTACTTGAATTTTGAACATTATAGTAAAAAATAATTTTGTCTTTAAAATCAAGTTCTGGATTTTAACTTTTATAAGGTATTTCATTTGCGTGATCGTCAACATTTTAATTCTAAGCAATTGAGTTACTCCAATCTCTGAAAATAAAATAAAGATCTTATTTGATACTTTATACTGATATGAGCTTAAAACTAATTTTAATCATTTGTAATCTATATCTTCTAATGAATCTAGAAGTTCTCTAATGAAATATATATTTATTAACATTCTAAGTTTATTCTTTAAGTTCTTATAACGTCAAAAATTGTTATTGTAATTTTTGAGCTTTAGTTCAAGGGTTATCTATTTTATAATAAGATTTATTTTACTCAGGTATAAGGATGGAATCTAATTAAATAAAATCGTTGAAAAAATTTTCTATTTTTTGCTAATTTTTTAGGAATTTGAAATCTATTTATATTTGTTATAAAGGTATTATTATATAATTACTACTATTAGTTCTCATAATTATTGATCATAATATAATTTTAATAGATTAATATTGACTGGTTTGGAAAGAAGTCATCCATCTATTTCTCTTAAGTAATAAGATCTATTTATTAAAATCTCATAAATTCGATAAGGTTCTTTCATTTTAGTTCTAATTTATCAGAGAATTGATTGATTTATATAGCATTATAGTACAAAACTTTTTGTTCTATGTCAAATAATGTTAGCTTAGCCAAATGTTTATTATGTGCTGTCTTTTTATAGCGATCAAAGTTTGTTTTACTTTTTCTCTAATATCAAGTAATTTCTCTATAATTTATTAAATTCTGTCAATCAAATTTTTATTTTTTTAATCAGCATGATTGTCAAAAGTTAGTTTTATTTTTCATCCGTACGTTAATAAAAAAGATGTCATTTTAGTAGTAGATTATTGAGTAGTTCAATATGCAAATAATATAAGAGCTATTTGTAAATCCTATTTAGTTTGTTTTTTATAATTTTTGCTAAAGATTCTTTTAAAATTTTATTAAATCTTTCTACTTATCCATTTGTTTGTAGGTAATAGGATGTAAAGTTATGATACTTAATTTCAAATTTATCTATTAATTTTTTTATTATGATGTTGTTGAAATAAATGCCTCAATCTGATAAAATCTTTATAAGATACTCATATATACAAATAATATCTTCATAAACAAAAAGAGCAACTTGATTAGCAGTAACTTCAGTAATAGCTCTTACTTCTGACCATTTTATAAACATGTTAACAGCTAAAATAATATATCAATTTTCTTGAGGAGTTATAGGTAGAGATCTAATAAAGTCAATTCCTATTTGATAAAAAGGGTTATGAAGTAATATTAAATATAATTCATTATTTTTACTTAGTTCTTCTCTTCGTTGGCAAGAATCATATATTTTAACATATTCTTTAATATATTTATACATTTGTGGCTAATAATATTATGTCCTAATTTTGTTAAACATAATTTCTCGTTTAAAATGTTTAGACGTTAGATCATTATGTATTATATAAAGAACAAGTTCCAATTTATATTGTTAAGGACTTATAATAATTGTTTAGGTCTTCTTCTATCAAAACAATATAATTTTGAATTTTGAATTGTAAAGAATTTCATCATATTGATAAATCTTTTCTTTTTTTTATTAGTTTTAATATTATTAGGATATTTGTTATAAGTTAAATATTGTTGAATATCAAGATATTGTTATATATTCATGTTAAATAATTAAGCTGTAAGTCATACTGCTTACCTTATATTTTCACTCAATTATAATAATAAAATATATGAGACTTTCACTCACTAAATGCTATTCAATTAAGTGTTATCTCTTTAAAAATAAAAATATAAATAAAATATAAAATACTAATTTAAAAATATAAAATACGTTGTAATAAAATATAATTAAAAATCTAAGTTAGAGATTGTAATTTGACTTGAAATAAAGGTGATAAGAAATCCATAATTATCAAATAATTTGTCTAATTCTTCTTATGTCTATTTATTAGGGTTTTAGTTATGATATGCAATTTGATGAGCTTCATTCTATTGTTATACTACTTTTGTATTTTTTAAAATATTTCATTAATTAAGGCTTCAAGTTTTATTTTAGGGTGGAGTTATCCTAATCTATATCTAATAATACAATTATGTTTTAATTCAGTTGTAATAATTTTTTCATATAGAGTACAATTAACAGAATAATCTTGCCTAGTTTTAACTAGAGCATTATTTCTCATTTGTTTAACAGTGATTTATTTAAATTTAGCGGCTTGTAAATAAATATCATGCATGTTCTGTCTCTAATCATGTTCTTTTCCATCAATAATAGATTTATCTTCTTCTGAGCTATAGTTTGATTCAAAGTTACCATTATTATATAATATTAATATACAGTTCCTACCAAAAGTAATAGCAGTGAAGACATCATTTCATTTTTTAACTGCATCATCTCCATTATTCTGATTTGATCCATTGTTTATTAAGCTAAATTAGATATTGGAATATTTATTTAAAAAATAAATAAACAAAAAACGGGTTTCAAAATATTTTTTTACTTACCTTTACCAAAATGCAATTGATATTCATAAAGAAAAATTGCGAAGTTGTAAAGTTTCTTTAGGATAAAAATGTTCGTAATGCAAGGGAAATTTTTACCTAAACTGGAGTTCCCTTACGCTCTTATAAAAGATATGTTGCCTCTTTGCGAAAGAATGGTATTATTCTTGATATTCATCGACCTGGCTGACTATACAAATTGACTCTTAAAAAACGCTGTCAAATCAGAAGGATCATCAAGTATAATTATTTCATTACAGTAAGAGAATTGAAGGTCATACTTGAAGAAAAGGAAGGTTAGTAAAATAACTATCTGGTGAAAACTTCATGATCTTAGTTATGTATCAGTTCTTTTCCAGAAAGTTCCTCTATTGACCTAGAAAGCAAAGACGATCGCTTGTCTTAAGCACATGACCACTTGCATTACAATTGGAAAAAAGTGGTTTTTTTTGACGAAATCATAATTCAAATATTTCGTAATACTACCTGCGCATGGTCCAAAAACAGAAATTTCATTTAACCCATGACTAAACATCCTTTTAAGGTGTATATTTGGACTATGATCAATGTTAAAGGAAAGATCAGCATGCATATTTTTAAAGAAAATCTTGATCGTTACTTATATCACAAAATTCTTGATGATTATCTCTACAATAATGCAAATATATTATTGGGTCATCGCTGGATTTTTCAGCAAGATAATGACCTAAAATATATTTTCAATGATGTTAGAAAAGATTTGAAGATTCACCTTATAAATCGGGTTCTTCTGTGACCCTGTTATAGCCTGGATCTCAACCTAATTGAAAATATTTGAACTAATTTAAAGAAAAAAAATTAAAAAAAAATTAAAAAATGGTAGCACAAAAAAAGAAAATATCAATGACATTTTTATTAATGTAATTCGTAAAGAATAGGATAATCTTGATAATTCTGTTTTAATTAACTGTATCAATAGCATGCTAAATCGAATTCAAACATATATTGACGCAGATAGAAGACATACCAAATATTAATTACTTAATAAAACTTATAGCTATAGTTTTTATCTTTATTTTAAAAAAAATTTAATTTAGGTTTGATATAAAATTGCATGTATAAGATTAAAAAACTGTCTGCCATTATTTTTGACAGAGACTATATATTCTTTCCATTGGGTCTTGAGAATAAATAACTTTCTTCGCTGATGTAATCAGAGAATTCTTGATACTCTTTATTATATTCACATAGAGTATTTTTATTTGAAGTAGAAATATAGTTGCCATAAGGGTTCATGCAGTGAAAACAGTTTTTGTAATACTAATGGAAATGGTGGTCAATTTTATTACATGAGTAGGTATTTATTCTATAATTATAAATTGTTAACTAATCCATTTCATTACCATTTGGTTTGACATTCTGATATATTAAGTACTGAAATATTTACCTAAATCTATCTTGAATTATTGGTTGTGTCTTCATCTGAGTTATAGGTTTTAATCATATTGACAGGTACTAATCTAGAAAAGATATTAGAATTTTGGTGTTTATCTTCTACTCTATATTTGATTGTAAATTTATATTTTTATAAGAATAAGGCCTATCTTGCTATGCATCCTTTAAGATGTTTAGTAATTAATAACTATCTGAAAGTAGAATGATCAGTGACTACTTCAAATAGTTTGTAGCATAAATAATAATCAAAGTATTCAATTACTCATCTTATGGTTAACATTCTTTTTCAGTGGTAGTATATTTTAATTCTAGGTCAGATAATTTTTGACTAGCAAAAGTAATTGGATGTTTAATATCTTGATTATCTTTTTGAGTGAGAACAGTATCTAATCCTTCATCAGAAGTATCTGTTTATAATATAAAAGCTTTTCTAAGGTCAAGTTAGGCTAAGACAAGGACTTCTATTAATTTTTATTTTAAAGTATTAAATGAATTCTGATATTGATTAGTCTAATTCTATTCTTTGTTTTTTTTAGTTAAATCATGTAAAAGTCCTGCAATTTTTGCAAAGTTTTGAATAAACGTCTATAGTAAAAGAATAATTCTAAAGCTATTCTAACTTCTTTTAGTGTTTTATATATAGGTAGATTTTTCATAGTTTGTAACTTTTTAGAATCTGGTTTAATACCATTGCTTCTTATAATATATCCTAAATATTCTAGTTTGTGTAAAATAAAAGAATATTTTTCTAATTTGATTTTAAGATTTGCTTTTTGTAACCTTTCTATTACCAGTTGTAAGTGTTTATAATAATCTTAAAACGTAGTAGAATAGATTATAATGTCATTTAAGTATTGTGACCAGGTGTCGATCTTAACGATCATAGATCAACAATTATGTGGTGAAGTACAAATGTCGATAATGTCAAATATATTAAATATGTTTAATATGTTTAATATAGCTAATATGTCTAACATATCAGACATGTCTAACATAGTTAATATAATTAATATAGTTAATATAGTTAACATAGTTAATATATTAGATATATCAAGATATGTAATAGAATAGATATAAATACAACCTCTTTTGTTCACTAGAAAGATAGAACCGACGGCTGTATAGAACCTCTTTCTTGTAAAAGATAGCGCAACGCTACTCTTCACCTTGTGTACCTCTGTTTCTTATTTCTCTTGTATATCATTATCTTATTATTTTCTTTTCATCTCAATAAAGTATTTTTTATTTCTTACCTCGTATCTGAAACTTTTCTCCAATTTACTGTAAAAACTCGTAACTCGTGATTGAAGCTGCTCACGTCTGATAAACTTAATTTAAACCTATAAACTGGTAGTAAATTAGCTAAGATTATCATAAACTGACCAGAATTATTGCGTGAATTATAAAAGAGTCAACCCTCTGATACCACATCTAACAGTTGCAACCTGAAAAGTTTGCACATTAACAGTATACTGCACAAAAATTTCCAATAAGTTGATGTAATACTTTATTCATTAGATATTGAAAAGTGACTAGTGTATTCTTCAAACTGAAAGGCATGACTATAAATTCATATAATTCAAAAGGAGTAATGAATGCAATTTTCTGTCTATCTTTTGAATCCATTTTGACTTGCTAATATCTACTAGTAAGGTCTAGTACTATGAAATATTTAGCAGTTCAAAAACTTTCTAATTAATCTTGTATGTGAGGAATAGAATAACTATCAGTAATAGTTACATTATTTAGAGAACAGTAGTCAATGCAAATTCTTAAATCTCCAGTTTTTTAGAACAATAATGATAGAAGAGGTCCATAAACTTTTAGAGGATTGTATAATACCTTTTTCTAACATTTTCTCAATTTCTTTTTCAAGAAATTCTTTTCTAATAGCATTTAATCAATATGGATGTTGTGATCAGATGTTAATTTTAATGATCATAGATTTACAAATGTGTAACAGAGTACAAATATCGATAATGTCAAATATATTAAACATGTTTAACATGTTTAATATAATTAATATGTCTAACATATTAGATATATTTAACATAATTAATATAGTAGATTTAGTTAACATAGTTAACATAATTAATATATTAGATATATTAAAATATGTAATAGAATAGATATAAATACAGGCCCTTTTGTCAGTTAGAAAAGACAGACTGATGGCTGTATAGAAACCTCTCTCTTGAAAAAAATAGCGTAATGCTATTCTTCACTTCATGTATCTTTATTTCTTATTTTTACTTTCTTATTTTTTTTCTACATTATTATTTTATTATTTCTCTTCTATTTTAATAAAGTATCTCTTATTTCTTACTTAAAACTCTTTATGAATTATTATAATAACTCTTAACTTGTAAATAAAGCTGCTTGCGTCTAGTAAATTTGACTCAACTTGATAAACTAGTAATAAAATAACTGAGATTTAGCGTGAAGCTAATTAGAGTTATACATAGACTATAAAAAGAGTTAACCCTCAGACACTACATCTAACAGTTATAATCTAAAAAAAATGTATGTTAATAGTGTTAAGCTATTAGTTTAGTATTAAGTTGTAAAGGTATCTGATGACTAATATATAAAGTTCATCTAATATTAATTTCACTAGTAGAGATTATTTCTTTAGGTAATAATAAGATGATATATTTTGTTTAAAATTTAAAGAAGTTTCTTCTTCAGCTAAGTATAATTCTTGAATATTAAAGATATTATTATATAAATTATAAGGACATTCAATTTGTTTTAATTCATCTTATTCAATAGAGTAATTAGAATCAGTTTTCTAGGCATAGTCAGAAAGAATATCATCTTCTGATTTAATGCTATAAAATTCAGTTTCTCTTAAAAATTTATCTTCATATTTTTCTGAATTTTTATTATCTATCGAAATAGATAAAATTCTAAAGAAGAGTTGATATTCTTTTATATATTTTATAGGTGATTCAATAAGTTAGTTATTAATTTTTAGTCTAATTTTATCTTGATCAAAGAACATTCTAGCGTTAAAAGTTTTAAACTAATTAATTCCTAATAATAAAGTATCTTGAATTGATTCAATAAGTTGAAGATCAGCTGTAAATTGAGCATCTTAAATAATTAATAGAATATTAGTAATTATTCCTAAAAATCTTTTACATTGTCTATCTGCAATAATAACCATAATATTTGAAGATTTATGAGCTTTCAAGTTTAATTTGTTTGCAAAAACGGTAGAAATAATATAAGCAGCAATTTCTAAGTCTAAGATTACTTTGACTGGATTCATTTTATATCTAATTATACATCTTGCTATAATATATTTATTATTATCATTAATATGAGTTTAAGCTAAATTACTATTGATGTCCTTTTTAACTCTTTCAATTTCTGCCTTTAATTGTTTATAGTATTAAGGGTTTTTAAAAAGTTGTCCAAATGATATATGAGTATTATGTCTTTTTAGATCTTAAACTATATTATATTCTTATTCTCAATGTGATTGTAGAAAAACTTTATGTAAGTTAGATATAAGGTTTAATGGTGATTAGGACGTACATTTTCTATTTTCAGCTTAAGATTCTAAATAAGCTACAAAAATTTCTTCTTCCTCTTCAGTTTTCATCATATTTACATTTCTTAGGCGAGACTTAGTTAAGATTTGAAATTAAGCTTTGATAGTTATTTTCATTTGACAGTTACGTATATAGTATTTTTCTTCTTTATAGTTAAAGCAAATTAAAAGTTATTAAGTATATCTATTATTATTTATATTATTATCATTATACAATCTTTGTTCAGATTTATGCTAATAATTTTGAGTTTTAGCCAAATTTGCTGAGAATTAGGCTACTTGTTATTGAAGGAGTTTAACTTGACTAACCATTATTTGTTGTTACTAGATAGGTTGAGCTATAGAAAATCCAATTTCGATTTTTTTAGCCTTTTGAATAACAGCATTCAAAGTATTAGGGCTATGTTCTACAACTATAGTCATGAGTTGCGGTTGTAATTCTCATATAAATTTTCTAACTTTATAGTTTTGTTTAAAATTTCCTATAGAGTTAACTCTATTTATTAAAGTTTTGAATTTTAAGGCATATTCACTAACTGTCTGATTAGGCAATTGTTGTAGTATTTTTAATTCTAATATCTACTTATTTTTCATTATAGTATTGACAAATTGTCAAATGAATCAAAATACAAAACTGGTTGTACAGAGAGCTATCAAAAGTTTCTGAATACTACTTTTTAGATATGATTTAATATTTGCAATTTCATGTAACTTAGTAATTCTGCAGTTATATAACGTTTTGAACTTTGTTTATATGAATCATACTTTAAAAATGCATTTCAAAATGGTGATAGTAGTTTTCAGGAGAATAATTCTCTGCCTTACAATATGAAGCAGGTGAAGAATTTTCATGCAGAAAATGATATGCACATTCTTTCATGTTCTGCTCAAGTCTAGATATCAGTCTGATCAAAATTTGTGGGCTGATATCAAGAAAGCATTTGTGATTTAAAAAAAATGCCTTCTAACATTGCTGAACTAAAGCGGCATATTAAGAAGTTATGGAGAGAAATTTTCATATATACTATCAAAATTTGGTCGATAGTATGTCACAATGAATTTGAGCTATAATTAAAACAAATAGAGGCCTGATTAAGTACTAATTAATTAGTACAAAATTTATTTTATATGTCATTTTTAATAATTATTTAATAATTTTTTTATTAAATT
>CAJVPQ010003786.1:0-10450 GCA_910591825.1 Funneliformis caledonium | reverse complement strand
TCACTGGAGATATTCGTCGAAATCATTTGTCTCATAATAATGAAGATGTTTTTCGGTTTGATAAGGTGACTCTAATTAGGACATGGGAAGTGATTTAGTTACATAGTTGGGAAGCCGAACAAGAATTAATCAACAATGATACAAACGTTTTACCCAATTGTTTACGTAGAATTCGAGAAGATAGATCAATGTCAAATGATATGTCAAACTCGAATGCAAACTCAAAGGTCATTCAACACCTAGATCTTGCTCGATTTTCGACCGAGTCGTTACACAGTTTTAGTTTTGTTGCGACCGATTCTTCATCCTATGAAAATATTCTTCGACGGTCTTTCGATTTCATGAAGAATAAGTTAAAAGGATGGAGACTACCCGCAGTACAAAATGCGTTATTCTCGCCAGTTGTTTCAACTTTTCAATCAGCTGATATCGTTCTTCCGTCTGAGTCGATTTGCGATAATAATGAATTAGGACCATCTCGTAAATTTAAAGGAACGCTAGACCTTCCATCACTTTATACTATGAATACTTCATCTTTACATTCTCCAACTAGATTCACCCCTCAAAGTCAGGCTATCATTACAACCAATAGCCTTAGTAACATTTTATGTGCAAATGACATTGCTTGCTTGATATTTGGTTATTCAAGAACTGAATTATGTAGCATTAGAGCTTTGGATTTGATTGCTAGTCCCTTTCGGGAAAAACAGGAACGATCTCTCGCCTCTAGGCCTCAAAATGATGACGATAATTGTGAAGTTGTATTGGCTTGCGGAAAAGTGGTGTGTAAAATAAATATTTATTTTATTAATTTTTACTTGACAGCTTATTTTTTTTTAAAAAAAAATTTCTACCTATAATAGATACCAATACAAAGAAAAAATGAAGAAACATCCGCTGCTTCATTATGGTTGAAGGTGAAAAAGGATGAAAATGGAGGATCTATTTTTATCTGGATTTTCGAAGAGATCGTCGAAACAATGATGACCGCAGAAATCGACGAGATGGTAAGCCATTCAACTTTCACAATTGAGGAGATTAAGCATACCTTGGATGCCTTATATAATATATATACGTAAATTTTAATTTTAGGGTATAATAAGGAAAGCTTCGGGAGATGTAAAGGCTTTGTATGATTACTCAACTGAAGAAATTATTGGAAAGTGCATTACCACATTAATTCCGGCATTTGAGACCGTTGGTTCCTCATACGATGACAATACTATCAATGATATGGACATTGATAAGCCTGTTGAATTGAATTCATCCCGATCAACATTAGACATTGAAAAAATAAATAAAACAAAATTCTACGGAAGTCGATCAAAGAACGGTGGCAATTTTCCAATAATTGGTAAAATATCATTACAATCCATTCAAGAAGAAAAAGATGACGATAAAACTTCATGTACACTTTATCGATTAAAGATCATATCCATTCCTACCATTGCTGGGGTTATAACTGCACACAAGACGGGTGTCATCCAATCGTGCAATTCTGATTTCGTTAAATACCTATTCGGTGTTGACGCTCATGAATTAATTGGGAAGCGTTATATCGAATCTCTTTTACCACAATTCCCTCGACTTGTCGAATATTTGACTTCGGAGCGAGTACTCGTAGAAGGTATCTTAATTACCGAACTTGCTTTCCGTAGAGCTGCTTCATTCATTTCGAAAATGTATACTCCCGGAAGAGAGTTTAACGTTTCAGGACAAGGTCCTTCCGGTATAATAGCTGTACATCGGGACGGTACAAGATTTGATATAGATATTCAGATGAGAGTTGTAGAATCTCCAGATGAACCACTGCATGTGTTATGGATTACCTATGATCGTAACGTAAATTTTGTAAAAGACCAATCATTGGACGTTAATGGAACAGTCCCAACGTCAAAGAAACAAGAAGAATACGATAATCATGTTCCCGAAGTTTCTAAACCATCTAGACAAGTAGATAAAAATGAGGAAGAAGAAAAATTCCCTCTATCACAATTCATTGCGGCTGGTGGAAAACCCCCACCATTGAAGCGTTTATCTACTGATAACAGAAAAATAACAAGTCCACCTTCAATATCCCCTGCGCCCGAGGCTTTCGATCCAATGTTATATTCGGCAATAACATTAACGAAGTCTATTAGCGACTTTGTAATTGTGGATGCTTTGGGTCAAGGAGCTTATGGTCAAGTAAATTTAGCATATAACAAAAAGGACCCCGAAAAGGTATCCATCATTTTCATTACATATGTATCGAAAATATTTATTCATTGCATTTAACTTATCTATATAATTTTTTTTTTTATATCTGTTGAACTTTTCAGAAAAGAGTTGTACTTAAGTTTGTTGTCAAATCAAAAATACTGGTGGATTGTTGGACTCGTGATAAGTCACTCGGCACTGTTCCATTAGAGATTCATATTCTTCATACTCTAAGACGTCTTCCCCATCCAAATATCGTTCAAATGGGTAAGTGAAGGTCATAATGCAAATTATTTAACAAATGATTTAAACTCTTATTAATTGATTTTTAATTATAGTTGACTACTTTGAAGACGAAGAATATTATTACATTGAAATGGGATTGCACGGGGAAGGAATGGATCTTTTTGATTATATTGAGTTGAATAATACCATGCCTGAAGCAGAAGTAAAGTCGATATTCCGTCAGGTTTCACGTGCAATTCAACATTTGCATCACAATAAGATCGTACATCGTGACATTAAAGATGAGAATGTGATACTCGATGAAAATGGTAATGTTCAATTAATTGACTTTGGTTCCAGCGCGTATCTTAAAGAGAATACAAAATACGATACCTTTTGTGGAACTATCGACTATGCAGCACCCGAGGTTTGTTATTCAACATTAAGATTTTTTTTTTTTTTGAATATTAGTAAACAACTATTTTTTAATGTTTACAGGTTTTAACGGGTAAAAAATACGATGGACCACCACAAGATATATGGGCATTAGGGATCTTGTTATACACCCTTATTTATAGAGAAAATCCTTTCTACAACATTGATGAGATAATCGCAAGAGATTTGAGGATCCCATATATATTATCTGAAGGATCGATTGACCTTATTAAGTGTATGCTTGATCGTGATGTAGAAAAGCGTCCGACAATCGACGATGTTTTGAATCATCCTTGGTTACGAGAGGATTAATTATTACACTAAGAGGGAAAGCCTTATTTTAAAAAACATTGGCTTATTACAAGTTCCTTTTTTTTTTTCCAAATATACATACATTCATATATATTTTATATAATACGGGCCCTAAAAGTGAGAGAAGGATTTCTGGCATTAAAATATTTGTATACTTACAGGTTTTTATATATTATTTCATATGGATTTTTCTTTTTCTTTTTAATATTTGTAACAATTGTTCATAGGCATAGAATTATTTTTATAACATCATCAATTTTCATATTGATATATTATTATATATATATACACATATATATTTCACCCCAATTCACTTTTTACATACATTACTTACACTTATACACAATTCGGTATCATTCTATCATCCTTGTACATAGAAATTTTCTTTTTACAATTTATTTTTATTTTTTTTTTTCTTTTTCTATAGATCGTATCATCAATGTTTGATGGTTCATAATATTTTAGTATTTGGGGAGGTGGGTTTGAAAATAAATTTTTAAAAAAGTCATAAGCGTAGTTAATTTTATAACCATGTGACCCGAGAAAATGTATTCATGTGACCCTTTAATAAGAAATGTCACATCGAATAATCATGACTCAACCTTGTACTTTACGCAGCAAATAAATTCTGACTGAATAAAAAATTTTTTTTGTTTTATAAATATTTTTTTTTTGCTTTGCAAACACTCGTTCGCTCGTCATGAATTCCCTATTGAACCAAATCAAGTTTATAGGACCATACGAGTTAATCCTTCCCAAAACCACAGAACGTTTTCATTTATCGGCTTTAAAAACATCAGATATACCACAAATCACTTCGTTACTGGAATCGACGAATGTGAACTCGATTGACATTCACAAGAGTACGATATCATTACCAAATCCTTACACTTTATCGGATGCGAAATGGTTCGTTAATAAAAGCATCGAGGAATATAGAACAACGTCACGATGTAATATATGGGCGATTCGTAATTCATCAAATGATGAGTACATCGGATGTATCGGGTTACATTCATTCAAGGGCAAGTACTTGTTTGAGGATGAACGAGATAAGGCATTACTTGATGAAGGGTATGGGATAGGTTATTACATTTCTTTAAAGTATCGAAACTTGGGTATCGTTAGTTCGTCCGTGAAATTTGTTTGTGATGAGATCGCCTTTAAAGAATTACGATTGGATTACGTTTTTGCATACGTATTTACCGATAATGTGAAGAGTCAAAACTTGTTAAAAAAATGTGATTTTAAATTGATTAAATTATTACCAAATGCCTTGGAAAAAAGTGGTGAATTGAGAGATATGTATTTATTTATCAAGGAAAGGGGTGGTGATGATGATGATGAAAATAATTGAAAGAGAAATTAGATAGATAGATATAGATGTTTTTGATCTAACTTATTTTAATTTAGTTATACACTTTCCTTACGATTTTTTTTTTTTTTTTTTTTTTTGGTGATCTTGTTTATTTTTCTTTTTAATTCATCACTTTAAATTATTAATTAGATCACCGAATTAAAAATTTATTACCTGAAGTAGGAATATTATTATTGAATTAAAAATATAAATATGCACTTTACTATAAATGAATAAAAAGTCTTATGATGATAAGCTTTATCGTTACCCTTTGAAAAACTGCGTCATTATAAAAATGTTGTGTCACGCGTACCTTTTAATAAGGAGTAATATCAATCATATAATAAATTACTTAAAAACGCGTCAGCAACGAATCAATGAACTAAAATAAAACATGTGTTTTTTCACTTGGATGAGAGAGCTGAGAATGAAATCAAAATATTACATGGTGTAACAAATTTAATCACGCAATAATTAAGATCACGTTTAGAGATCTCTTATTTTTTATTTTTTTAAAAAAAGAAATTAAATTAAAAAAAAAATAAAGAAAACCGATCTAATTAACAATATAGTGGTCTGCATTACATATTTACTAAATGGTTTATCGTGAATTTTTTTTTTTTCTTTTTTTTTTTTTTTTTCCAAATATACATAATGAAATTAATCAATCAACAAGTTTTCTGACAATCCTTTGGGCGATTTTTTTTCTTTTTGTCTATAAATGTACAAAAAAGTATGAGATTATTACAAATTTTATAATGTACAAGATCGGTTTCAATGACAAGCAAAAAAAAAAAGCAAAAAGAATTCGGCAAATTATAAAATTAAAAAAATAATTATTTGAACTCAACCTAAGGCTCAACCCAAGGAAATATCATCGACGTAAAATAATAAAAATAGTTCAAAAAAAAGAGAGAAATACCAAAAGGAAAAAAAAAATAAAATAAAGAAGGAAATATTTAATTATTGCAGGAATTATGTGTCACTAATTAAAGGGGTTTGCCTTTCCTTTTGATTGTTTGGGCGCGTAATCTTGAGTCAATAATACTCTCTGTCTTCGATTAGCAATCATTTATTCATATCATCCATCTCGAACTACCTTCACCCATCATATCTTCTGAATATAATATAAAATTTAGCACCAATAAAAATCTAAGAAATTAAACGTATAAGCGAGTGAACAAGCGCGCGTTTGTGTGATTTTTTCTTTTTAATCGATTTCTTTGGCACTGCGTTTATCATACTATATGTCATGTGTCATGATTCGTTATGTTATTAATATGATTGTCAGTGACTGTTCCATCAGCACCAGCACCACCACCACCACCCATAGATTCATAGTTGTCACATTCTGAAGCAGGAACAGCTCTCCGATATCTTGTATTCTGTTTAACCAGATTCGCATAATATTGTTGTAATGTCTCCCCAGAGCAGATCAACTGCCAATCGATGAGTGATAGAAATTCTAATTCCAAGGTGTTAAGTTCCTGTGTGGATATTCCACCCACCCTTGCATAATGTGAATTCGTGCAGTAGGAATCACATAATGCTTTCGATGAGACCGTGACCGCGGCTATAATAAAACGATGTACAGTCAAGGACGTTATTGTGAAATTCTTGTCACGATCACATACTCTGTCTATGTATATAAGAAGTATTAAGAGACAAGCTTTCTCAGTGGATGTATATCTCACTATCCGACGAAGATAATCGGACACTGTTATGGTGGGTGTAGCTCTGGAATGAAATCGTGTTAAATTAGCGGGCGTCAGAGGAATTCGGTCATTATGATCGATTAGTCGGCCCAACATATCAGCTGTTATTTTATGATTGTTATTATTATTATTTTTTTTATTTTAAAAAAAGTAAAATAGAATAAAATAAAATAAAATGATTAAAAAGTTATGATCTCAAGATATTATAACAAATTTAAAAATACAAAACCTCATACAATAAACAAAGCTCTCAATAACTACCGATCATATGTAACAAATGATTAATGTCAACCAGGTGAAAATACTCGGAAACTTCAATCACGGGTGGAGACGTGTGATTCATGCTGATGCATCACAGCCGTAATATGCTGTCCAATAGTGAACACTCGGAAGTATATTAGATCGTAGGAGGTGTAATAAATTTGCCTTATTCCTTTGTTTTAAATCTTTTTTGCTCTATGTCCAAGAGTAAATTTTGGACAGTTTGTTCCCAAGACTTAGAAATGAAGGTTGACTTCCAATGCGACAGGGAAAAATTGATACAGCCGCACAGTGTTCACATATGGGTGAAAGAAAATAACAACCAAGATGGTCTTGAAGAACTTCAATGGCAAAATATATTCTTCGAGACGGAGGAAAAAAAAAAAAAAAAAAAAAAAAAAAAAAAAAGAAAAATTGAAAATTTTTATTTTAGAATTTCCAAATTTTATGTTCACAGTGATTGGCGGTGAAAATTAGATGTCATGAGTTAATTCATTAGAATTTGACAAAAAATTTGTCCCATCTGTTATATGCACTCTCACACCTGGATCCTAAACAAATAAATTTGCCTTTTTGACACTTGACTTGCATCGTGTTTTACTTTCCCTTCCAACTAATAAAGCACGTTTCTGTTTTTAAGAATTTAAGTCGCTTGCTAAAATAACGCGTAATTCTGTCAGTTTCTAGAAAAGATGTACAGAATTTATATTAATTTCAAATATCTACCATAGTTGGTTTTTTATTGCTGACCAATTTCTTTATTTTAAAGTCACACGTTTTTGAAACTCACAAATATGTGGTTGCTCGTCAGCAGCAAAACGTTTTCAATTTTTAATAGTTACACTCGTGACAAAATTAGGTGAATTAAAAACTTGAGTATTACGAAGACACTGACTAATCTTGTTTTTATCACGTTAAAAAATTGTTCGATCATTTCAAAAAAAAAGGTCTATAATATTTAATAAATAATTCTTTTTGTTTTTTTTAGAAAGAAAAAATGTATTTAAAAAAAAAGCTGGTTCGTATTTTCAAAACGTCATTTATTAATAATGCCAGCATAAATTACTTTACGTATCTGTACACGTGATTTATTAATAGAAGAAATTTCTCGATATTACTTTTCAACAAACATTTACTTCACTCATGAAAACATTCCAATAGGGCTTGTTGAATTTTCTGTCTTGTTGTTTATATCGTTGTTACTGGATTCGCTAATCAAGGCGGGCGAAAATTGTTGTTGTTGTTGTTGTTGTTGTTTTATTACAGTTTGGTAAACCGACAGGGCCTGAACGTGTGTGTATAAATTATGTATTAGAATTATTAATAATATTGTCAAATATTATATAAATCAGATTTTCCCCTAAATACCTGAGCAATCATAGATCCAGCGTCGTGAGCAGATGCGGGAACGATTATAGCATTGCCTTGTTTGGCGAGTTGTCCAAATGCTTCCACGTATTTTTCAGCGACTGTAAGTGAAACGGCATCTGTACCACGAGGATTCTCTTTAATAGCTAACGCAATATTTCGAATTCCTTCGGCCGTTGCCCTTGCGCGAAGGAGAATAGCTTCAGCTTCACCTAAAAATACACTAATTGTTAAAAGTGGACTTATTATATAAGTTTCATAAATATCTATTTACCTGAAGCTTTGTTAATTCGTTCAGCCCTTTCAGCTTCTGATGCTAATATAACGGATTGCTTAGATCCCTCAGCAACGTTGATAGCAGCTTGTCTTTGACCTGAAAGAAAATTTGAAATCAAAATACAAATAATCAAACTAATTATAATGCAGAAATAACAAACCTTCTGACTCGAGAATAGATGCTCTTTTGGATCGTTCAGCAGAAACTTGTTGATGCATAGACTCGACAACCTTTGCAGGCGGATGAATGTCACCTTATCAAAAAAGTAAAAGATAATCATTATATTTATTTACTTTATTTTTTTTTTTAAAAAAAAAATTATTTACTCACGAATTTCATATCTTAAACACCGAATTCCCCACGCGTCAGCAGCAGTATTAATCGCGTCAACAATATTTGCGTTTAAATGCGCGCGTTCTGCTAAAGTTCTATCCAACGTCATTTGACCAATTTCGGCACGCATAGTTGTTTGGGCTAATTGAGCAACAGCATATTCTGCATCTTCAACGCCATAAGAGGCCTATTGTAATATAAAAGGTTGTCAATTGAGATGAAAATTATGTGAATGTTAAGTCCAATAAAATACCTTATATGGATCAACTATTTTAATATATAATACACCATCTAAAACTAGTGTGACATTATCTATAAAAAGATGTTAATTATATATTCCGGTTAAAGATACAATTAATTATATATATTATAATAACAGTGAATTTAAATGAATAACCTTGTGTAATTGCACTTTGCGCTGGAATGTTTAAACAAATTTCTTTGAGGCTTTTAACATACTTAATTCGTTCCAAAAAAGGTACCACTATCGATAAGCCAGGTTGTAAAAGTCGATCAAACTATCATAACGCGGAAGTTAATCAACCGGGATCAGTTAAGTATCAACTTGCTAAAAAATAAAATAAAATAAAATAATAAATTACTACCTTTCCAAACCGTTCTACTATCCATGCTTCTTGTTGCGGAACGAAATTGATAATCTAAAAGACTTTTATTTAACATGAAATCACTAAAAAAAAGAATGCATTTTAATTTGCAGTACCGTATTTCTTGGCAGCCTTGTACGAGCGCGAAACTCAGATGGTGAGGCAAATAATGAAAAATCCTCAGCGTTGGGAGTAGCCCCATATGAATTATATGCTTTTTGGTTCAAATCTATAAGACAAGGTGTTGACTAATAAAAAACAAAAACTTTATTAGTTCTAATAAAATTTATAATATTATAAAATACAGTAAAAGACCGACCAACAGAGCATTTCTTCTTGCACAGAATGACGATAAAGTATTTTGATTCGAAGCTTTCAAGGTTAATAAACGAGCAGTTCTTCTTGTAAGCATTCTTATATATGCGGTAGATTACTCGAATTTTGAAAACAAAAAAAATTTACTGATAATCTAGATTTCCTGACTATTTTTAGAAATGATCTGTAGGTTCTTATTTAATAAGTAAATAAATGAATACTTGATTTTTTTTTTAAAAATGATTTTTTATAAAAAGAAAGTAAAATTTAAATTGTATAAATTGAATACTTGTTTTAAAAATGTATTGATTTTAATTTTCAATAATTTTGCAGAAATTATTTTTTTTTCTTATTACTTTTATTTAAAAGATTTTATTTGTATTTAAAAATTTATCTAAATCAAATTATATAACAATTATTATTATTTAAAAAAAAATAAAAAAGAAATTAAAATTAAAATAAAAATTTTCTTATAAATAAAATATATTTTATTTTTTTTACTTATTAATTAATAATATATTTATTTACTTAACATAAAAATAATTGAAATTATTGAAAAATTATTTAAAAAAAATTATTTTATTTAATAATGACTAAAAATATTAAGCAATTTAAACAATCTTAAAAATTTCAATAAATTTATTAGTAATAAAGTTATATTTTTGCTTTCTAATATAATGTATTAATTATTAAAAATAATTAATAAATTTATTTAAAAATCTAGAATCTTTTTTTTTTTTAAAATATTTAGGATTATCCAACACTAACATATTGATTTTACAAAATTTATTAATTTCAATGTTTATTTTTCTTTTAAAAATATTTATAAAATTTATTATATCAATCTTTAATAAAAATTACTTATTATATATAAATTATTTTAATTATAGAACTTTAAATTTATTTAAAATGTTACTAATAATAATAATTAAAAAATATTATATTATTTATAGTAGTGGCGGAAAAAACTAGCAGTAAATAAAAATTTATTTACTCAATCAATATTTATTAAAATCGTTCAAAACTTAAAATATAAATAAACTAATAC
>CAJVPQ010003785.1:0-10451 GCA_910591825.1 Funneliformis caledonium | reverse complement strand
CTATACACAATAAGCAAGAGCGTAATTTTAGAAAATCAACTAGTAAATTTAATTTAACTGATGACCCATCCTGTATTGCTTGTAATCCACCACCTAAGGAGATACCGCAATCCTTTCTTAATTTCTTTGAGTGGGCACAAAAAGTTTTAGGAACATTATTGTATACTAGCAAAAGCTTAGAGGCTTTTCAAACTGCGATTGCTGTAGAATTCACTGGTACAAGAAAAATATATTATAAATAAACCTTTAATACTTTAAGATATAGAAACACACCGATACCAACCCTTGAGCGAGCAGTTACATATTGTATTCGAGCTCAAGCTGAAACTGATTTCTTCCAAAAGAAATTCTGAGGTGACTTACTTACTTACCTCAATCCAAGTCAAAATTTTTCTCCTTTCAGAATGACTGAAACTTCAAAGAAAACAATTATCGAAAATAGCAATGCTTCTAAATCTGCTGAAGAAAACCCCTCTTCTCTTTAAGGAATGTACCTACCAGATGAAATCATAATCGCTAATACTACTTCTAGTAGAAAAGATACTGGTAACTGAACTCTAAGCTTTGACGAAACAACCTTTAATTCTTACAGAGAGACAGAAAAGCCACCAAAACTGATTTACAAAGGATTCTTAGATGAGGAAGGAACTTCTGACCAAAAGGATACTAGTCTCTCATACACCTCAAAATCAAAACATAAGACTAGTCATTCGCAGGATAAAAAGTCTAAAGGAAAAAGAATTAGTAAACGACGAGGTCATCGTTACTCTTATCACTATGATAGTTCTTCCCCTTCTCCTTTAGCTCTGCTTCTAAAGATGGTAGTTCTGGAAATGATAATAAAGATCCTTTCGATACCAATAATGCTAAAGACAATGAAAAATGGAACTTCTTTCAGATGATGAAAGGTCTACAAACTGTTTTCAAAAATGTTGGATTTGGAGAATCTCGAGAAGCTAGATTCGTGAATCTTTCTACGTTCAAGGGAGGCGACCAGGACCCTAGTGACTAGCTGGAATAAAACAACCATACTTGTGAAGCTAATGGCATTTCTGACAAAAGGAGATTGACCCTGATACCATCCTTCATGAAAGGATCAGCTCTTATCTGGTTTAATAAAACAAAATTTGAAAAGAATTTACGCTATTAGGATAATGATAGCGATCGACAATATAAACACCGATCCTTTATCTATTATTTCCTCAAATATTACTGCACTACTCATAGACGAACGCAATAGCGATCTGCACTTCAACGATGTAAGCAAAAACTTGGATAATCGGTAGAAGAATATGCTGCAAAAGTTGAATCTTTGTATCTAAAATTAGATCCAAAGTATAACACCCCAGAAGACTAAAGATTGAGCAGTTTCTCCAAGGGCTATGACCTAAATTTCATACTGCGCTTGCCACTGCTACTTCACATGACTTAAAGGAAGCAGTTAACAGAGCTCGTTCAGTTGAGGCTGTATTGTCTCGCGATACTACTTTATCTGGATACTCTTTAAGCAAAGCCTACTTGAATCAAAGTGAAGAATCTAAAGAAGAAAAACAACTTGTTAATATGCAACAGCTCATTGACGAGAACAACAAAAAGCTAATCAAAGAGTTTAAACATCTATTATTTAATACTACTACGGCCCCTAAATCTACCAATGATCAGACAAATAATAACTGGAGAGAGATCGCTCGAATAATAGTACATCTGGCAGTAATGAACGAAGCTGTTATAATTGTGGGAAAACTGGACATCTTTCTAAGAATTGCCACGTACCAAAAGCTAATCGCAGTAATAATGATAAGTGTCATAACTGTAAACAAATTGGGCATTTTGCACGGAACTACACCACACAACCAAAACTCCCTGTTCTCATTGTAAACAACATGGACATTGGGGAAATTTATGTCCAACTAAAAATAGATTTAGAACTAATAGAGGACAACGTGCCGTACTTTCCTATCATACTCCAATAATGCCTAATAACCAAAATATGTATATATCACCAATGAGGACGTTACCACCACAACCCACGTATAGACGTCTACTCCTGTTTACCCACCACATCCTCATTTAAACTACTAACGGTATCTCCAGAGGGTGAGTACACTAGAGGAAATTCAAACCCCTCAAAAGCTATTGAAGCTATTTATTGTTACGCTCATATGGTTGGAAAACCAATATACTTAATTTTAGATTCTGGATCAGCAAGAAGTATGATGTCTAGATCATTTTTACAACAATTAGGATGAAAAATAAAAGGTCCTTCCCAAATTACAATGATAAATATTCAAAGTAGACGTTCTCGACCATTAGGACAGGTGACAAATATACTAATCCAAATTGATAATGTAGAGATTCCAATGAATATTGACATTACAGAATCAAATAATTATTATATAGTGGCAGAAAATAATTGGCTTACCAAGTGTCAAGCACAATTACACTGGGATAAAGGAGCTTTTATTTTTAAATGGAATGGAATTATACATCAAGTTCCAATGACTTGTTGGGAAAAACCTATATTTGACCAATTTCAACAACTAACACTAGTAATAAAACCTACAAATGATGAGTATGAAGAAGAAGTCCTGATTTCACAGCGATATTACGCAGTTCTAGGAGATAATGTTAGTCAACCAATCCTTGCTAAAGCTAAGCCAGATCAAATTCTAATTCAAGGACAACGATACTCTCCGCAATACTATGAAAATTTAAAACAAAAGTTTGACATTCAACCTCCTACTAATGAAAAATGGAAATATCATTGGCAAGGGCCAGGAAACCGATGTTGGTGTTATCATCAACTTGATAAACCAATGGACATTTGCAAATTATGTCAAAAAGAATGGGAACATTTACAATTACTCTTGAATATTCCTGAAAAAAAACCAAGGATTCCTAAAGTCACCACCTCTTTGGAAGGAAAACAACATCAACACTTAACTACTTTCCTTAAGCAAAATGATAATCTATTTGCAGATGATCTTTCTCAACTAGGACATACTAATGTGGAGACGCATCATATACCATTAAAAAATGATATGCCAATACATCAAAGAGCATATCGAGTTGCTCCTCCTGAACAAGATTTTATTAAAGGAGAAATTGACACAATGTTGAAGAATAAATTAATACAACCATCTGAAAGTCCCTGGGCTTCTCCTGTGGTCTTAGTAAGGAAGAAAATAGCAAGCTGAGGTTTTGTGTTAACTATTGAAAACTCAACAGTATGACTTAATAAGATTATTATCCCCTTTCACGAATCGATGAACTTTTGAATATATTTGGCAAAGCTAAGTATTTTACAACGCTTGACTTGGCTAGTAGATACTGACAAGTTGCTATAACACCTGAGAATCAATAAAAGACTGCATTCATTACTAGCCATGGGCTTTACGAATTCACTGTCATGCCTTTTGGTTTAACTAATGCATTGGCAACATTCCAAAGGCTTATGAATAAAGTTTTTAGAGAAAAAATTGGGAAATATGTAGCAGTCTATTTGGACAATATTATTATCTTTTCAACTACATTTGAAGAACATCTTGTCCATTTGAAGAATATATTTCAACAACTAAGAAAGGCTGGACTGAAACTAGGACGAGATATATGCGAATTTGGAAAGCTTGAACTTGCTTTCTTAGGGTATATCGTAAATGGACAAGGAATCGCTCCAGATCCTTCAAAAATTGAAAAGATTAGAGACTTCCCAGTATCCTCTAATATCACTGAACTTCGTGAATTTTTAGGACTTGCTTCGTATTATCGTCGATTTATACAAAACTTCTCGACCATCACTACACCTTTACATCTCCTGCTCAAAAAGAAAATACTTTACAAATGGACAGAAACTCAACAGCAGGCATTCGAATACTTGAAGGAATGTTTGATAACAGCCCCTATCCTTATTTACCTGACTTTTCTAAGAAGTTTTTATTATTTACCGACGAATCATATATGGGACTAAGTGCTATCTTAACTTAATTGGATGATGAATAAAAAGAACATATAATCGCATACGCTAGTTGAACTCTTAACAATGCTGAAAGAAACTATACGCCTACTGAACTTGAATGTCTTGCTGCTGTCTGGACAATGGAACATTTTAGAACGTATCTTCTTTATCAACCATTTGACTTAATCAATGACCATGCAATGGTTGTTCAACAAACCTGACCCACCTCGCAAATTTATGAGATGGATTGTACGCATTATAGAATTCTCTTATAATATTTACTATTGTAAAGGTAAAATACATCAAAACGCTGATACCCTTTCTAGATTACCTTCCCATTAATTCGAACATCAGATTAAAATTCTTAGAGTGCAAGCGAAAGTGTTAGCAGTGTGACTAATAGCTCTAATATTCAACATGGACATAAACTTATACCAAAACCTTCACCTATATTTAACCCAATCAAAATACCCTGAATCATCTACACCTACTCAACAACTGTCTATACAAAAACAAGCAAAACATTATGCCATTTATGATCACCTTCTTTACTGACAAAACTCCTAAAACTCCTCAAACCCTCTTCTTGTTATAAAATCAACTGAAGTTGAATCTCTTTTACACAACATTCATAACAAACCACTAGGAAAACACTTAGGATGTGACATAACCTTCAATAAATTGGTACATAAATATTATTGGTCAAAGATATACGATACAGTAAAGGAATAGGTAAAAACATGTAATGTATATTAACGACAAGGGACACCTCGACGACAAGAGCCTTTACACTCAATTTCAGTTGGACAACCTTTTGATCAAATTGGGATTGATTATGTAGGACCACTACCACGGACTAAGCAAGATAACAGATACATTATTGTTACCACTGAGTATCTCACTAAATGGGTTGAAACTGTTGCTGTACCTAATTGTACTACACAAATAACAGCACAGTTTATTTTTCAAGAAATCATGTGTAGACATGGGACTCCAAAGGAAATTTTAACTGATAGAACTACGTCATTTCAAAACGAACTAATAGCTGCATTATTACATATTATTGAAACAAAACATCAGCTCTCTTCACCATACCATCACCAAACAAATGGACTAACTGAACGTTTTAATCAGACTTTGTGTACTATCTTAGCCAAATATGCTAAGCAACATCAAGGAGAATAGAATGTCTATCTCTCATCAGCTTTATTCACATATCGCACAGCATAACAAGGTATAACTAAATATGAACCATTCGAGTTACTATATGGACGACATGCTGTACTATCTATAGATCTTCAAGTATCACAACCTACTACCATACAAAAGCTGCCACAAACAATAGAACAATACCATTGTCTTTTAACAACACAATTACAACAACGTCGACACAATGCACAACAGAATATTTTGTAATAACAACAAAACAAAAGGAACGTTACGACCAGACACATAAGGACATAGATTATCAAATTGGAGATAAAGTACTTTTATTTAATATTCCACGATCACACGTACATGGAAATAAATTCAAAGATAAGTTTGATGGACCATTCTATATTCATAATATTGTACAACCTGATACATATAAACTGCGAACATTAGACGGACGAATTTGGAAAAATCTAACGCATGCTAATCAACTTAAACCTTATCTTAAAAAAACTAATTGGGAGTCTCAGATTATCATTTCAGATCAGTCAAATTAATATTATAAATACAAGACTTAAACAACCTTAGTCTGTAGGAAAAATGATAAATACCGCTATCGACGACCTCATTTTACAAGAATTGCAAAGAACTCCAATCCAAAACTTACCTTTTAAACCACCCAAGCCCTATACTGAGGATATGCTTTATACTGAGAAAGTTAAATGCACTTATCAAGCTCTTTTACGAGCATGACGTATGAAAAATCATGTCTGGATTTTAATAAACGCTTTCTTCTTAGGCGAACTACTAAATGATGATGATATGATGCCCGCGCAAAGGACTCTTTAAAGTCAAACAATCACCGCACATTACTATTAATGTTCAACTCGTATTTATTTTCTTTTTGAAAATTTAGGAAATTAACAAATCCTGAATACTCGTTTTTTAACATTGACCTAGATCAGACAACTTAAAACTAAGAAATATCAGGATCTTCTTAACCGAACTCTGGAAATTTCTGTTGGAACAGAAATTTTAAGAAGGGAGTAATGTGACCGGGTGTCGATCTTGATGATCACAGATCAACAATTGTGTGGCAAAGTACGAATGTCGATAATGTCAAATTAATAATGAGAGATGAAACCCCTTAATAACAGTCGAAACTTAAACAAAACTATATTAAAATCATAATAAGGGATACGACGAAACCTTTTCGATATGACAAAAGCCGAAACTGTCAAAACTATATTAAAAACATAGAAAAGGGTATGACGAAATTATTTTAAGAAGGTTTCGGCAGGCATCTATATGTCAAATATATTTAACATGTTTAACATGTTTAATATAGCTAATATGTCTAACATAGTTAATATAGTTAATATAGTTAATATAATTAATATATTAGATATATCAAAATATGTAATAGAATAGATATAAATACAACATCTTTTGTTCATTAAAAAGATAGAACTGACGGTATAGAACCTCTCTCTTTTGTAAAAGATAGCGCAACGCTACTCTTCACCTTGTATACCTCTGTTTCTTATTTCTTTTCTTATTTCTCTCGTATATCATTATCTTATTATTTTCTTTTCATCTCAATAAAGTATTTCTTATTTCTTACCTCGTAACTGAAACTCTTTTCCAATTAACTGTAAAAATTCGTAACTCGTGATTGAAGCCACTCGAGTCTAATAAACTTAATTTGAATCTATAGACTGGTAGTAAATTAGCTAAGATCATCATAAACTAACTGGAATTATTACGTGAACTATAAAAGAATCAACCCTCTGACACTGCGTCTAACAGTTGCAACCTGAAAAGTTTGCACGTTAATAATATTACTTAGATTTTATTTATATCAATACTATCTGATCATATTTTCTCTCAAAATTCATATAAATAATATGACAATTTTATTAGACTTAATATTTATGAAAGATAAATAATATCAGATTATATAAGTATATAAAATAATGATGTTGTATTTTTTATGCTAGTATTACACAAAAAAGACATAGATGATGATGATCAAAAGGATGACATCAATCACTAGAAAGTTATATATATATTATATAATTCTATATCATCTATGACGTATATTTTTTTTATACAATATATTTTATTTATTTATTTTATTTCATCTATGCTATATATTTATTTTATTATATTTATCTCATATATTATATTTCTTTCTTTTATTTCTTTAATAACTTTATATATTTTATTTTATATAAATAGAGGACATTTTCTTTTAGTTTAACAGTATATCTTGTATTTAGTATATCTAATAAATAGTTTTATAAAATAGTTTACTTTAATCTTTTTAATATAATTATATAGTATAAAATGCTAATTGAGACAGTACTTAATTGTTATCATTATTAAATAGACTATTAATTAATCATCACTCTTCTAAAATAATTATAAAACAAACCTTTTGCTTACTATTTAAAAATATTGCTTCGCTTATCATTTATAAATAACCTAAAGAATTAACTGTAACAATAGACAAACTATAAACAAATTTCTTAAATATTTTCACTCTCTAACACTTATCTACTTTTATATTCCAATAAGTTTTAATTTCACAAAAAATATTATCCTAATAATACCAATCATTAGAGATAGTAACAGTCAATTGTGATTAGTCAACAGTCAGTCAATGATTGGCCAAATATCTTTGACTAACTGACCAGTTAACTAACTGATTTTAACTGACTGATTAATTGACTAGTTAATAATAATATAATTGAGCAATTTTGACTTAATAGAAATTTTAATTTAGTTAAATATTTATAATTTTAATTCTTGCTTAAACAATTCTAACATGATATTTTTTAAAACTATCTTATTATTTTTATTTAATAAGGCAGCATTATTGCTAACTTTAATTATTTTTTTTAAAATTTCAAAATTTTAATTTATTTATAATTAAAATAAAATGTTGATTTTGTTAATTTATTACAAAGTATTTTTACTATTTAAATATAATTATTCAGTCTTGAATCAGTTAGGTCAAAATCAGTCAGAATTAGTCAGTCAACTGGTTAGTTAGAAGCCTTTGACTAACTGATATCAATCACAGTTATGATCAATAATAATCGTAACTATTAGCATTCCTACTAATCATCATTATAAATACAACAATTTTTTTCTTTTTTAATAAATTCTTTGAAAGCTTTTTTTTTCTTAGTATCTATATTTTTAATAAATATTTTTCTAATAGATTGATTAATTATATTTAAAAAAATAAAATTACACAGCATTTTACTAATTAACACTTTGAATAGAACTTTAGATATTTAATCAGCTCAAGATAATTGAATACAATTCTTTCTTTTAATCTTATTAATTTAATAGTATTTTATAGTTATCTAACCAAATTTCTCTAATATCTTATCTTGCAATTCCTTCTCTATCCATTTATTAAATTCCTTAGATAAACTATAGTTAAATCTATTCTTACATTTATCATTAATTAGTGAGAAAACTATTTCATTTATTAAGTTAATTATAGTATTTTTATCTATATATTCATCTAATTTATATAATTCGCTATTTAAGAACTCTACATTTCTTTTTAATGATTTTACCATCCTTTTAAGCTATTATATTAGAAATAATAATCTTTTATTTTTTTTTAATGCTATAATATTCTTAGAAAACATATTATATACATTTGTATTCTATTCATTTAGTTCAAATATCTGAACTAATTTCTTTATATATCTGATAACTTAATGTTTCTCTTGAAACCTGTATACTATTAGGATAAATGCTTTTGATTAATTACTATTTTTATAATATTTTATATATGAAATATTTTACTTTAAATAAAAAAATAAAATTTAATGAACTATATTTAACCTATTTATATAATTAGTTTTCATCAAAAATACAAAATGATCTTGCTTGATCATAATATTTGTTTCTTTCTTTTAAAATTAAATATAATATATCTGTCAAATAGAAGAACATAATTATCAGGTAAATAGTGAAGAGCTTAACTGGTAATATTATAACTTCTGATAATTTTTTTGTATTATATATTACAATAACAAATACTAATTTTAATTTATATAAAGACTAGAAAGAAGTGATTTATCAGGTTTAAAAAGAAATTCATTTTTTTTTTTAGAAATATACTTAAGTATATAAATATAAACTTTTTTAAATTCCTTAACTTTTTAGAATTAATCTATGTAAATAATTATTTTACCCACTTTTTATTTTTTCAGTAATCTAAATATTTGAAAAATATTCTGTTGACTTTAATTTTTATGTATTTAATTATACTATTATTAGTTATATGCAAGTTTTTAATTTTAGTAAGATGATATAAAATATAATTATTACATCTACTAAAAGTTATTTATCAGGCATATTAGATATATTATACAAATCTAGCCTTTTCTTAACTAATTCTGATAAAAATTAATCTAAAAAATTAATCTCTTCATTTTTGTATTATTCATTATGCTTCTTTTAGATTTTATTAAATAATCTGATTACTTTTAGATTTAATATAACAAAAATTATTTTTTCTGAAGCATCAAGGATTTGCCATTTTTTTTAAAACCTAGAAAGATGAAATAAGTTAGTGATAAGACCAGAAAAAATTTTAACTAAGATTTTACTTATCACTTTTACTTTTCTTTCATTAAATTTATCTTGCATAATACGCTGAGCTATTTCTTTAATAGTTTTTCAGAATAAGTATTATTAATTACTTGGCATATATTTATTTTTTTAATTTTTAATCTGATTTTCTAAGATCTCTTTTTTTTATGAAATACTTGACTTTTATTTCATCTGATTTCTAAAGAAAAATTAATACAAATGCCTACTCTTTACTAAATTCATATCCTTTTTAAAAATAATTACAAATCTTATACCTTTTTTCTTTATCATCTATTAAGTGTTTAAATATTTTTGATGAATATCAGTTAAGCTTTTTAAGACTCATAAATTTGTAATCTATAATGAACTTGATTATAATAGCAGATATTATATGATATATAGAATATAAATAATAATTATATTAATCTGTATTAGTTAGATTATATATTAAAAAAAGTTTAATTTAAAAATTTTCTTTTGATAATTTATTATATTTATAATCTCAAAGGTTTAAAGAAAAATAAAATAATTTAATTTACACTCTAACTAAAAGAATCTTTACATCAATTTAAATTTTACAGATAATTAGAATAAGTAAAAAAATATAGCTTTAGAATAATGATTCTGTAACTACAGTCCCTGGCGAAAAGAATGGTGGAGACAGTTTTCGACGGTATGTATAAACTTTATTTTTAATGTTTATTTTTATTTTTTTATTTAA
>CAJVPQ010003784.1:0-10452 GCA_910591825.1 Funneliformis caledonium | reverse complement strand
TAATACTTTTTTTTTAAGTTGCAGATAAATTTGCCTGCTAGATAATTTAAAGAATAATATAATTATGATTTTTTAATTTAATTGATTTTTTTATAAATTTTTAAGTTAAAAAATTATTTAATATTCAAATATAATAAATATGTATTATTTATTTTATAAGGAGTTAAAAATATTATAATTTTTTCTAAAAAATAAAATTATGATATTCTTTCTTATAAAATAAATAGATAATTTTTAAAAATATATTACTTATTAAATATAATATGTGATTATATATATATTATTTTTTTTTATATTTCTTTATCTTTTTTAATTTTTTTTCTTTTTATATTATTTAATTTATGTTTTTTTACATTAATAATGATAATACAATTTATTTCATCAATTAAATAGATAATTTTAAAATTTCATAATATATCAAAAAATATAATATGAAATCTCTATAATAAGAACTTAAAAAAATATTAATAAAATTTAATTCACTGATTGGATTTTAATCAAATAAAAAAATATTTATATTTGTAAAAATGAATTAATTTATAAAAAATGTTTTTTTTTTAATTTGTAAATTATGTAAGCATCATATAACAATATATGAGCTAATCAGAAACTAGAATTAAAATTGTATAAAATAATTTAATTTATTTTATTTTATTATTTTATTATAAATTACATCAGATATATAATGATGAAACTTATATTTTTAATTGCAAACTTTACCATTTTTAGTAATATCTTTTTTATAAATATTTATATACTACTATGATTTGTATGCATATTTTTGAATTGTAATTAAAGGAATTGAATCTAATGCTTTAGGAATAATTATTATAATCTAACCTATGTGTAATTATAATATTATGTATTTCTTTTATTATATTCTAATACATCTTTATATAATTCAATTACAATAATATTTAAGTTAAAATATATAAATGATAAAAGAATTATTTTTATAAATTTGTAATTACATATTTTTTTTAATTTCAGTTTTATAATTAATTTTGAATAAATTTAATCTGATATAATTTATTAATATTGAAGATATTAAAAGTTTAATCTAAGATTCTTAAAATACAGTTTAAAGTTTATTTATTTTATGAATTAAATTTTCAATTTTATATAAATAAATTTTTTTTTGCATTTTAAATTTATTTTACTTTTACTATAATAAAGTTTTTATTATAGAGGTTCTGCACTATATAAATATAGACAAATCTAATAATATATAGGTTAGTTTATTTATTAAATTTTATAAGTTCATAATTATTTAAATAAAATTGTTGAATAGAATAATAAAATATTATTTAATCAGTTAGAATAATTTTAATAGAAGTAAGAAAATTTAATAGTTATATATATAAAGTATTATTATTAGATTTTATATTTTAATAAGAAAATATTTGAAAAAATTAGAGTTATAAATTTAATATTTCTCAATTTAAAAGTTTAATTAAAAATTGATAAAATCAAATTTATATTTAATTCATCTATTATTAAAACAGATATTCTTAAATATTTTTGCAAAGTTTAAATCAGATTAATTTTATTGTATTATTTAAAAGATAATGATATTAAAAGATTAAAAACTTCTTAGATAATTGAAATGAATAATAGTAGAATAATACTTGAATTAATTAAGAAAAAAATTATATAGAAGAAATTAAAAGATTTATATGTAGTATTAATATTAATTTTATATTATTTAATATTTTGAAATCATTTAAAATACTTAATTAAACATTCTAATAATGTTAAGTATGATTATTTATTTGTATTAATTAATATATAAAAATATATAATAATAATTAGTATTTAATAATAAAGTTAGGAAAAGGATTATACAATATAATAATATATAATATATATATATATATTAATTCTAATTTGAATTTTAAAGATTGTAATATTATTAATCATTTAATATGATTAATAAGTATTCATAATTTTATTAAATCTAATGTTATATTTAATAAACAGATGATTTATTTATAATATAAAATAATTGTAAATATCAATATTAATCTATTAAACATAAATAAGATAACACTTATCTTCTAATTCTTATTAAAAATGTAACATTAACGTTAAAAAATTCAACTAATTATGTAAATTAATTAAATATGTAAATAAACATTTATTAAAATTTTTTAAATTTATTGTTCAGAACTATCATATTTTTTTTTATATTTCTTTAGGTATTAAATTTAATTGAATAATATAATAATATTTAGTTTATTAAAAAATTATGATTTAACATATTAAAAATTAAAATTTTAAAAATTTTTATAAAAACTGTAATAATAATATTATTAATATTACTTTTAAGTGTTATTAATATTTTTATTAAAAATTATTTTTTATAAAATGAAATAGAAATATTAGTCAAATATTAATCAAATAAAAATGTAAATAAAGCACAACATTTAGTATTAATACAAATTATTAAATTATTATTATATTTCAAATAGTTTTATAAAATTAATGATTTTTCAGCTATATATGAGATCAAAAAATAAGTAATTATATGTGAAAAATTAATATAATGGTAATTATAAGTAATATTTAATATGAAAATTTTATTTTAATAATAAATATCTAATTATTTATATACAGTCAATTTTCTGTATAATCAGAATCAAAAAAAATTAATATGATTATTAAAAAACTATATGATTATAAAAGAGTATTTTTTTAATAAGTTCATTATTAACTTAGTTTGATAATAATGTGTTTATAAAAAAGAAGTGATTATATAAAAAAGTAATTATATAGAGGTTAACTATATGATTAAATTCATTTTATAATATTTTTTTTCTAATTATTTTAATAAAATACTTTTATGAATAATCTAAAAAAATTGAAATTAAAAATTTTATTATTATTTTTTAGATTTTTAAAAAATATTAAGAATTATAAAAAAAACAATTTTAAGGTTTATAAGTTAAGGTATTTTAAAAAATATAAATAAATTTGAAATTATTGATAAATTCATAGAGATTTAATTTTTAATTTATAGTCGATAATTTTATTATTTGAAAGAGTGCTTTGGTTTTTAAAAATAATTATTGAGTAAAAAAATACAGATTATGTAATTTTATAAATAATAATAATGCTATTTGTAGACAAACGAATCAAAAAACAAAGTTGCAAGTAAGGAAGTAAAGAAATAATTTAATGAATTGTATAAAGTTTATTTGACATTTCATGCACACTTTTAGAAAATAAAAAGAAACCAATCTAAAAATAGATTCAAATAGATTTGAATACAGTAAATTTCCAAAATCATACAACCACGCGTTAGCTAAATTAAGGAATAAAGCAAAATTTTAAAATTTTAAAATTTCAAATAAAATTAATCTGAAATCTTCAGTTCTCATCTAATTTAAAAAATATATATTATCATCGTCTAATTATATTTCCACCGCCATATCTTGTTGAAATATCATGCAACCCTTTTTTTCATTGAATCCGCTAATTCTTAATGTTTTGATAGTTATCATTTTATTTAAAGACAATTTTGGGAACTCTCAAACGAGAATTTTGATTGTTCCTTATTTTATTTTAACCAAATTCCCAAATAGGCCGAACAAAAAAAAAAACTAAAAATGAATGTTACCAATCTGGCATATGCATGCATGTATTCGGCCTAAACCTACATGGGAAGATTGCTAGGAAATGTAATAAGTTAGGTCTTAAATTTAGTCAAAAAAATTTCCAGAGCCTGACTTTCCTAGCAAAGTTACTTATGTTGTACAGTTAATTTGAATAAATCAGTATCGGGATATTTAACAAGTTCAGGGAGAATCGGATTTTCATTTCATTTAACATGCAAATGATGTCCGAGATATTAAATTAATTTCAATATTTTCCGACAATTTTTGTAACGATAAGCTAAATTTGGGTTTTAAGCGATTTTCTTTTAGAATAATAAAATTGAAACCAATCAGGCTCGAAACTGTAAAACATCCATGATGTTACATAATCAGTATTATTAGATAGAAAAAATATATATATATATTTAAGAGGAAGGGATGTAGTTTCAAAAATACATTAAAAACATTTTTTTTTATCCTTAAGTTCCCAACCACCACTTTCCTTCTTTCACAAATAATTCATTCATTATTCCTATTATAAAATAGAAACATAATGCAGCACACCAACCACATCATCTCCTCTCAATCCTTTTCCAAATCAACTCGCATACTCATCGTCTTTATACTTTCTTTAATTCTTTTTTTATCAACATTAATCGAAGCAGCTCCCCCTTCTAAAAGAGATAATAAAGTTTCGGTTCAAGAATTAAAGGAATTAGAGAGATTTGCCAATTACGCTAGTGCTGCTTATTGTAAACCTTCCGATTTCCTCAAATGGGATTGTGGGCCTATCTGTGATGCAACCAAAGGCACCAAAGTCAGTAAATTCATTACCACAAAATCCGAAATACAAGGTATTTATTTATATTATTGGATGAGAGCTCACAACGTTAACCGAAACTGCGCTAACTTCTCTGATAAACACAGTTTTTATAGCAACCCTTGATAAAGAAAAATTGATTGTCGTATCGTATAGAGGAACCGTACCTGAAAATGTCAAAAATCTAATTACCGATGCAAAACTCATTTTAACCGATTATCCACCTGTAAAAGATGCTAAGGTTCATATTGGATTTTATCAAGCTTTTCTTGAAGTTCAATCTGACGTTTTCAATGAAATCCAAAAATTACATAAAAAAAATCCAAAGTACAAGGTCGTTTTTTCAGGGCATAGTTTAGGTGGTGGTAAGTTGCATAAACCGAAAAAATTTTTTTTTTTTTTTTTTTATCTCCACCTTTTTAACTTCGACACATGTTCCTTTTTATTTAGCGCTCACTTTATTATCAGCTTTGGATCTTTCACAAAACTCAAAAGATTTCAGTAAGGATAAAAATAATCTGTTCGTTTTTACATACGGTGAACCAAGAGTTGGTAATTCGGAATTTGCTGATCATGTTAATAGTAAATTAACTGTATCAAGAACTGTAAATGGAGGTGATTCGATTGCCCGGTTACCTCCAAGATTTATTGGTTATAAACAACATCAAAACGAATTGTGGATATCAGATCCTACAAAAAGTTCATTTGAAGTGGTTAAATGTGATGGTCCCGAAGATCAAAAATGTTCTCTTTCGGTATCTGTTCCTAAATTAAGTTTATCATTTCATGCAGGTCCTTATTATGGTGTATCTATGCGAGCATGTAAAAATTTCAGTAAAATTCAAAGTTTGGTCGATGAACAGGAGTTAAAAAAGGCATACGAAGGTTTAGGTGGTGATCTTAAAGGAAAGAATAAATTTTAAAATATTTCATTTGTGGACATTCGGTTTATATATTTGAACAATTGTAATAATAGATAATCTTTAAAACTTATATAATCTTTAATAAAAATAAAAATAGAAATAATATTTTATTTACATTTATATAAATTTATCTCCACCATTCTAAGTTAATGTTATACCATGTAATGTTTAAAATTTTGATCTCCTTTCCATTTTTCGTCGACCAATTTTTCACAAATTCTATATGTCTATCTACTTTAAAAAAATAATATTGTGAAAATTCGACGTAAAAATGGTTGAGATCTGCCGAACAATGTTCCAAAAATTTTTCGCACTCCACCAAACTATCTATAACCTTTAAAAGGTTAACATGGTATATTTGTTTGGGCAAAATCTTTGCCATTTCAATTATAGTTTCCGTGTTAAAATCATATGTATGCGGACCGGACGTTGATAACTCGAGTTTTTCCAGGGTTGACGTATCTTTTAAAAATGAGGAAATGTTCGAGATATCTTCATTTGATTTTACGAGCACGGAAAGGCTGACAAGGTTCCGACAATTGGAACTAACGAGACCTAACAGTCCGAAATTTTCTATCTTAGAATTGTTGAGGAAAAGTTCTTTTAAACCAAATGATTTCCTTTTATCAAGGAAGATTTTTGCCATCGGATTTTCATTGGTTTCCTCTGTCCAATTTCTCGTAAATTTCAAACTTTGTAATCTTGGTAATTCCGCAAGTGCAATCCATTGAAAATTCTCGGGTGAAATAAATGAATTCTCAAAATGCAAAGTTGATATATTTTTACATTGAATTAAAGCTTTTAATGCTTCTTTATCTCTCATAAACACATCAGCGATTTCAAGCTTCTTTAACGAGTGAGCAACGTCTTGCACCGTCAAGAGGATGTTGGAAATGGTCGCATCATAATTAGAACCTACGGCAACTCCATTCCCAAATATTATCAAATTTTCGAGATAATATTGATTGCGAATCAGGGATATTAAATATTGTTGAATGGCGTCAAAATTGTCCTCTCGAATTTGAATCGTTCTCAATTTTTTGCATAATTTTGATAAATTTTCTAAAACGGACAGCTTTAAAATATTCGAACCAATTTCCAAATATTGTAAATTTTCAAGGGATTGTTTGGACGCAGGAATATTTAAAACCATTGAAAGACAACGTTCAAAGTTAAAGATCAACTTGTATCGTCTCAGTATATCCTCATCATTCATTTCCTCAACATCATCTTCAAAGTCCTCCTCATCACTGTCATCATCATCATCATTCAATCTTTTAAGATCTTTGTTTCTCGTATCAATTTTTAGAAATTTAATATTGGCCTTTTCTTTTACTATCGCTTCAAATATAAGTGAGAGAAATATTAAATATGGTCTAACTCTTGAATCTTGTTCATTAGAACGTCCAAAGCATTGGCTTTTCTTTAAAGATTTTAAAACTATCCTACTTAAATGATGAAAATCCAAATGAGTAATCAATCGTGGGTAATTAAAAGAGAAGGGTTCTGATAACGATTGAATTTCTTCCTTTTTTGTTGATAAATTCTCGTTTTCAATTAAAATATAATCATAATTTATAAAAGAAAGTAAAGTAGGAAGGATCTTTATATGATTTTTCAATTTAATATCATTCCGAAAGGGATCTTTCCATAAAAATTTAATTCCATTTTGACACCAAGCGCGATTTACTTGAATAATTGAATATAAGGTTTTGGCATCATCGACAAAATTAAAAATATGTTGTAAGGTTTCGTTCGGTAACTTTGTGGCCATATTTTTTATTAAATGTTAAAGGAAGGAAAGAAGTCAAAACCCCTTCCCTTTTATAATAAATTTAGTGCGGATCAAACGCCAAAATTACGCGTTCGTTTTATCATAAAGCACGTCTTTAATGTGTAACAGCGATTTCTCTTTCCTAATATAGAGATTACTTGAATGTGTAACAGGTTACGCGCCAACACCTAACCAAAAAAAACTAAGTCTCCTGAAAAATCGAAACGTGATTTCACTTTCATAATATAGAAATTATCGGCGTAACCTGTCACACATTCAAGGAAGACTTTTGAACATTTTTCAAACTCTATTTTTTTTTTATTTTTTTTTTTTTTTTTTTTTTTTGAAAAAATGGCCGAATATGATTGTTGGGATATTTGTGCTTTAATAGCCGCATTTCTGCTTCCACCTTTGGGCGTATTCTTGAAAAGAGGCTGTTGTGACTTGAATTTTTGGTTCGTTTTCATTAAAATGTGTTTTATGGTACCATAAGATTCTAAAAACCTTATTTACATATTTTTGTTTAGGTTGAATATCATATTGACACTTTTTGGTATTTGAGAGACGTGTATTATTTATTATTATTAATTAATTATCGTTATGTTGAACTAATTTTATTTTATTATAACGTCATATTTAAAGGTTGGCTTCCAGGTATATAATTAAAGGGAATGACATTGTATCCGTTATACCTTTTAATTCATTTATTAATTTTTTCTTTGTTCTTTAAGGAGATTTTCATGCCTTCTATGTAATCCATCAAGACCGTCATTATGAGGCAATTTGAGGCAAATCATATTCTCCAAGGAACAAATCGCATGTAAATTTCATACTTTCGAATTAATTCAATTTTATTACATCGTATATTTACTAAATTTTTTATTGTCCTTGATATTTTTTTTTTATCAGCAAAATTTGAAAGATGATGATTAACTACAATTACAACAATTTATTTGGTAATAAAGAAAATTAAATGTCCCCCTTTGATTGTTGTTTTCTTTTTTTAATAAAATATAAATATGCGAATTGATAAAATATTATTTAATGTGTGATTTTATAAATTTATATTTTATGGTAACTGTGAATAGTAAATAATGCATGAAAAATCCCCGGTAGGTATCCTTTATATTAAAAACAAACAAAATTATTAAATTATAAAACAAAAATTTATCAATAGAGATGATGATGATTACCTAAAAGAGTCAACAGAATACTAACTGCTAAATCTTCAGAACATCCTCTTATCATTATTACACCAACTTTTTTTTTAAAAAAAGAGTTAATAAATTTATAATACAAATCGACATAAATTTTTAATATTTACCAGGTGGTAAAAAAATTGCAAAGGTCATAGCAATTATGTCTTTACCACTATACGTTGTCATTGTATTTAAGATATGAATTTTTTTATTATAGTAGTTTCACATTTGAAAAGTTGGTTTTTCCGCATTTTATATAAAAAGGGGACGATACATTACATCATAATGCAAAAAATAATAAGGTTTAATGATGTTTGGATTACGAATATACCTAACCAAATAATACGTATAATAAGAAATCTGAGATCAGACTATGCTTCATTGGGCAATTTGTCCTTTCAGGGATAGCAAATTTGACCGCGGAAAGTGGGTTCGTAGCAAGTAAAATCATTGACATCCTGAACCTGAGCCTGCAAACGGAATGTAGTACCAGCTAGAACATTCGTGCCAATGACTACGTCTCTATTCAGATTGGCATCCGTGATCGTGTACCAGTCAAACATTGTTAGATCCTCACTCTTAGGCACAACGTGAAGCTTAAGATATGGCGTGCCGCATGGCATTCTATGGGTGAATGTGTACATGTCAGTATCTGAATACTAAGACGTTTACGATTACTGAAAGGAAAGGAAGTTACGCTCACTCAATTAATCTGAAGGTAATGTCACCAGGACTTGAGGTGGTGCGGGAAGTAAAGTAGTCCGTGACTTTCCCATCATTATTCGCGGTGCCTTCGGCCGGGTCGCATATTGCATCCACATAAGGAGAAATTAAGCAAGAGAAAATGACGAGCAATAAGATTGTTTCGAAGATTTCGTTGGTCTTCATTAAGTTTACGAGTAAGGTTTTATTTTTTTCTTGTTAACACTGGTTGAGAATTGGTCCTTTTATATCTTTAAGTATCATGCCGCAGAACTGAAGGTTCGAAACCAGATTTTGATCACACATCATTTCGGATCAGGATAACTTTTTTAAAAAATTGATGCATTATCCGGATCAGCTTGTTGCGCAATGCGCAAAAAAAAATCTCATGCAATTTGCAGAAAATAATTACAATTATGCTAATATTTTTATTTTCTAAAATAAAGGTTGCCAGAAATCAAAAGTAAGTTGCGCTCCGCAGATCGTTTCTCTAGAATCGATAAATTTATATATTTTAATTTGTTTAATTTGTAATTAATTAATTAATTGCAGATCATCTGTAATTAACAGATTATCTATAAATAGTGATATAAAGATTATCATTACGGCATTAAAAATGTCTTTTTTAGAAGAATAATTACAAATTTCACCTTTAAGTATTAATAATTAAAAAGATTTAAATCCACCTATATCTCAAAATCCTAATAAACGGATAAGAAAAAGAAATTAATCCAATATTATTAGATAATGGAAAAACTGATACAGAATGTATAGTAAAATAAATATGAAAAGATTTGTAGTTGATTATATTCAAATAGGAATTCAACAGGTAATCTTATTATTCATCTTGCTAGAAATCATCAAATAACAAAAGAGTTAAAAATTGAAGAAAAATCAGTAAATAATAATTATAATAAAATTTATAAATATATTAATTAAATACTAATTATACTGTATATTTTTTTAATAGGTTCAATCTACAATTACAAAAATGATTGTGTTTACATAAAGATTCAAAAACAACAAGAATTATGATAATTATTAATTAATTGTATTATTATAGATTTAATATTATTAAATATTATTCAAAGTGAATTTTTTAGAAAATTTATATATACAGTATCATTAGTTTCTTTTTTTGTAGTATCCAATATAAAGTTAGTCAAAAATTATTTATCAAACATATAATTATACATTGCCTATAATTATTAAATATATTAAAAATTATGCTATTTTAATTAGCTTATAATAGACCTTTTGACAGCAAGAAATCAATAAAGATATATCTTGATATAATATATTCTTTTTTAAATGCAAAATTTAATTTACATGAAAATTTACTTATTATAACTTATATTTGTTATTGTTAACGTGCAATTCTTGCGAATTACGACAGTTAGACGGGGTGTTCGAGTGGTGATTCTAGCAAGATGAATAA
>CAJVPQ010003783.1:0-10455 GCA_910591825.1 Funneliformis caledonium | reverse complement strand
TCGAGAGAAAATAAATCTTGGACCGGACCGGACTGGTAGGGGACCGAATGGTACAAGACCGGTCTTAGGACCGGTCCAAGGACTGACTTATGGACCGGTTCGGTCCAAAGAAAGCAAAGAAAGATGAAAGACCGGTCTTTTTGGACCGGACCGATCCAACCCTAAGCTTGAGTTTCATACTCTTTTTTAATGATGATTTATTAGACTATCTACAATAAATGCAATAAATGTAAGTACAGCAACCCAAAATGGTTCAAATGTTCAGCAACAAAGTGTGATGTGTACTCGTCAGTTAAATTCATCTATTCCATCTGAAAATTGTTCAAGAAAGCTTGATATTAAAGATTAGATATCAATACTCAATAAATAGTAAGTATGAATTTTTATTAATACATATGACCGCTAAATTGATTGTTTCTATTAAATTATACTTGTTATTATAGGAAAACACATCATCGACGCTTTATCATTTCTATGCTAAATAGAAAAAAATAATCTTTTTTTTGATTAAGGTTTTTGCTAATAGAATATTGGTCATTAGTTATATTCTTCTAATTGCTAAGTTTCTGTTTTTTTATACTATTTTATAAACATTAAGGATTTTTATAGGTATTCATCAGATTTCTTGAATTTCACATTAATAACAAGCGTTTTTCGCTCCGAATACGCGCCGGGGAGCACTGATCGGAGGCTATGTTATATTGTGGGATATGCAGTAATTAAACAGGAACCTAAGTTGAAGAATAAATTTCTGTAAGTTTACTTACATATGGGAGGTAGGATGTTAGTAAAAAAGGGGTAATCTGAAAATTTTGTCTAATTATAGTTCCTATGTACTAATAGATTTCCTCCTTTTATATTGACCTGACTGCCCATATTTCGAAGATTTTAACTCTATATGCAGTTACTGCGGTATGTTTTTGTAATTTTTGTGTGACTTCACTTTTTCAAAAAAAAATGTTTCGCTATTGAAAGCTAATCCGTAAGCAAGTTGCAAATAGAAATAAGTTTTCTCCAATCATTCAAAACACAAAATTCGAAGAGTAAAGAGATATATATATATAACTATCATATGATACTTTGGATTCTGAATTTTTCGTCTTCAAACTTATTTTATTTTGTTAAAAAAAAATAAAGATTATTTTGTTCAATATGTCTATTAAGCCAATATATAAATCTTTATATGTCTTTAACATTAGAAATTTTGATAAATGAGGTCAAGTGATTTATTCCTAAAGAAACAATATGACCACTCATCAGTTCTTTTAGGACGAGCATTATATTTTCGGTGGAAACCTTGGCTTCAATTAATAATTTACTTCATAAATTCCACCATGCATTGATCTGACTTTATCAGCAGCAATTTTATTCAGAAGTTCAGCCGCTACAGTTTCATTAAGCGGTACTAAAGATAATCAAAATATTTATTATTTGGTTTATCAATGAAATATTGTAGAAATTTACCTAAACCAATGTTACATTCTGATATTAAAGGCGAAGTACCAAATGTTCGCGCGCTTATGAAAGAAGTTAATTTATTCGTGGACGATATAGTTCTGAATGTAATGTTTATTATTGAATATACAATATTATTACCATTAAATTCTCCTTATACAATCCTATAATCAAGTCGCTTTTATAAGAAACTTGCTCCTTGAATTTGGTCACTCTATTAGGATCATGCTAATTTTAATGGAATAATATTTTTTTGCCAACCGCTAAATAAAAATATAATTGCAAATATATAGCTATTGTTGGCGAAGGTATACTTTTGATGATTGAATTTTTGAGATCTTCAGCAATCTCTATATATAACCATCATATTTTATTTTAAATAAAACTTTATTTATTTCTTTAAAAAGAATTTAGAAATAAATAAATTATTAAAAAAAAAAATTAAAAAATTAAATTAAAAAATGCAAAAATCATTAATAAACATCGTGGATATTAATTAAAAATAAATAAACAAAAATCAAAATCGAATATTAAAAAAGAATTTTAAAAAATAAATTTACTATACAATAATTATTAAAAAATTAAAAATCCGATATTAATTAAATTAGAAATAAAAAAAATATCACGAGTATTAATAAGATTAAAAAAATTTAAATTTAAATTTTTTAATTCGATATTTAAAAAATCTATTAATAAACTCGATGGTATTAAAAATAAAAATAAAAATAAAAACAAATGTATAAAATTAAATGTTTTATCATGATTACACAATAATGCTAAACGGGGGACGAAGTCCCCGCAACCGCAAACTCTAGTTATATAATATAAATAAATGGGCAGCAAATTTATAAGAAATTATATATCAAAATAAATTATTCAAGATATATCCCTCAAAAGTTTTATTTTATTAATTAATAATTGTAAGTAAAAAATAATCGTGAAAGTATACGTAACTATGTATTTGATGTTTGTTCATCGCTGGAGAGTTTCCGATTTAACATAATCGGAATAAGAGAAATAATAGTCAACGTTAATATTTTATTTTTACGCATTAAAATAAGTTTGAACTTTGTAATTTATTATTATTATTTTCATTTTTGTTATTCAAAGTTTAAAATCATAGAAATTATGACAAATCCTCCTTGGAAATTTAAGTTTAGAGACCATTTAATTCCAACTAAGGATTCTTGAAAGTAATTTATGCTACAATATTCGGATTGTAGAATTTTCGTCAATTCATATAGTCTGAACAGGAGAATTATTTAACATTACAGAATATTAACTGAGAATTCTTACAGTTGTTGTTGCAATGAATTAAAAGACTCCGAATATTACGATGATGGAATATCAAGTAGTTCCGATCATACTATAGGTAATTCAAAGGATTATAAATCTAATTATGTAGAATTTATCAGAGGCAACATGAAGGTCTGAAATTTCGATAAATAGCTTGGATCAAATATTTGAAAAAAAATATCAGTTTAGAATGTAAATCGAACTTTTTAGATCATTCAACTTTTATCTTATGACTTTACGAGTAACTTTGCTCTTATTAATTGAATCAAAGCATTAAATTCATAGAGCTTATTATGGTTTCACTGACAAAATTATTGAGGTTTCCCAAAACTTTCTTGTGAAGAACGATTATAGTTTGGTCGTTATTAATGTTTGTAACTATTACAATTATTTTGTAAATTACGTATAAATTATCTTTATATAGTTGTCACTCATACTTTCATCATCATAAGCATTCGTCGACTTGGGTGGTTTCGAACTTGATAAATATCTGTTGGATCGGTTTGAAGAATATTTCAAAATAATGATTTGGAAGTATTGCTCAACTTAAAGAATTGATAAATTAGATTCGAATTCAGAGGTTTATGAGCAAATAAAATAAAAGAAAGCTATATAGATTGGTACACAAGTAAAAGACTAACAAGTCAAAAAGAAATTCTTGGGGTTGCAAAAAGCCGGCTCACGTGATTTCGAGAAATCAAGATTTAAATTAACCAATCAAATTTTGACGATCGTTTGCGAAAAAATTTCAAAAATGGTCTTATAGAACAAAGTTTTACAAGCATAAAATTGAAGACATTAGCTTTTCATTTCCTTCTTTTGATAAACATTTTTTTAATTTAAATAATAAAATTTGTATAATACATCTACTTAATAAAGTTATTGATTATTTCGTAAAAAAAATTCTGTGAACTTTATTTTTCAGAGATTTTAACGTTTAGAAAATATAAAAAAAAATAATAATAATGTAACGACAAATTTGTAACAATAAGTGAGCAAAAAAAATAGTCTTATTTTATTTAATTATTTTGTAAATTTTTGAACCTATTTACATTATCATTTGGCTTAGGACAAGTAATGTTACGAAAAGGTGAATTCAACATAAGGTGCGACCGCTTTATATAATTCCTCTTGTCTTTTAAAGAAACTGATTTATTTCCAATTGTCAAAAGTAGAATATTGAAATCAAAAGGGAAATTATTAAAATAAATGCCATATTCCATATTATTTAATAAGAACAATAAACGAAAAATGCGATAGTTATTAAATCGACAAGCAGCAAAAAAAGTAAATTTTACGCTCTTCTTACTATTATATTATGGATCAAAAATCTTATTTTCTAAAAGGTTAGACCTGTGCATATGATTATTACAAAACCTCAAAATCACGTGATCGTCTGAGTCCCGGTTTTTGCTAGCCGCATTGAAATAAACTAATAGTATATTATTGCCAATTTTTTTTAAGATTAATTGTAACACGAAAATTTGTACTACTTGCAGTCGAATACGTAGAAGTGTAGAAAGATATCCATTATACTTAAAACCTTCTGCTTCCATTCCTTTGTTTATTAATCGTAAAGAACTGGATGAAACAATAGTTATAATAAAAAGGATACTTTTTTCAATAGGTGAAGGCAGTTAATTGTTATTTACATGAATTATTTCCAAAACCATTAACGACTTCTCATAAATATGCAACTGCTAAAATGGAGAAACTTAATAAGCAAATAGCAAAAAGGCCAGTTTGTACACAAACTACAATTAACTCTGTAATACATGACATTATCCGATGTCGATAACCATGTAATTTCTTTTCATTCTCGCAAATCACAACACTATATAGATTTAGTGTTATTGATTAATAATCTCAAAACTTGTTCTAAAAGATTATCCTCTTGTCATTTTTTTCTTTTTTAGAATGGAACTTAAATTTCACGGGAAATAAATTCAAGAAACGTAAACACAGAGAGATTTTTTAAATATTCTGTAATTTAAATCGGAGATTTTATTCTATATAGTGAAATTGTAAGGTTGCGCGACCTTCTAAGTAATCCGAGAATCAGATAAAAGCACACATAAGCAGTGTTATGCTGGGACATGTCCCAGATGAGCTTGGGACAATTGGGACATAATGTGGGACAGCTTGGGACATAGTGTGGGACAGTCTTAAAATGCGAACGTTCGGTTTTTACCTATCATAACACATAAGATATGATATTGAGAGCTTAGAAATAATTGAAACAGAAATTCTTGTAAAGTTTATTCAAAAACAATTCGGAGATAATTAAAAATGATTGGTTTCATGGCACAATTCATATTTGGTTTTTCTATTTTCGTTTCTGTCATTACACCCTTAAACAAACATAGGTCAACTATTTTAGAATTCTGACAAAACTAAATATTGTAAAATATAAATTAGGTATTCAAGCTGCAACGACGAGGACTTCAATACCATTGCAACCTAAAATTATCAATTTTCAGGTAATTTAAAATTTAACAAAATTCTTTTATTTTTTTTCTTTTTTTGTAATTGCCTAGCCAATTTCGTGCTGACTGTTCGAATCAATAACTGAAAATTTGGAAGATATAATTTCACATTCATGCTTGTGATCATTAGAGTTAAATATCTGTTGGAATCCAATGGAGAAATATTTAGAATTATAATTGTCTTTCCAAGGAATCAAAAAAATTCTTTCTATGAGAATGAAATTATTATAACACATTCTCAAAGCTTACACTTGAATAACTATATTAACTATAATAATTCTACATAATAAATCTTAACTAACAAATATAACTAATAGAATAAATATAAATAATAAATCAGAGATGAACACTTCGTTATACTACCACCAATTGCTCTACGAATAGGGAGAAAAAATCCAGGCGCAACAAACTTAAATAGTCCTTTAATTTCTTCATTTTCCACAAAAGAAAAAGGAAGTCCGTTAGAAATTATAATTCTTACAAGTCATTTGCTAACAAGTTAAGCCTTTTGATACTATTAATGTAGAAAGTCTCCTTCGTTTTGCTAACTGGAGAGAAGAATCTTCAACTTATTTTTTAAAATTATTATAGTAAATTATTTATTTAATTATATACGAATAAATTCCATATATTTTTTTCTCAGGTACTGGTATACTTTCTTTAATACTTGGCCAAATATACGCGGCATTGTTTGCTGTGTAACATACTGGTTTCAGCTTAGCCTCCGTCAAAATTATTTTTTGTGTAACAAAAAGACAATTTTGTGTCCGTGTACAAAAATTTTTATTAAAAGGTGATATTACTTTATCTTTTCTTTCAAATGATAACACACACTCTTGCATTTGATTTCTAACGTTATATAATATTTGCGAGATGTCAACAAACGTTCAATCGCCGAAAAGTTCCGAGTTTATGTCGATCATTATTTGGTGAGACAGAAGCGATTAGCCTTTCTATGTTATTCGAGCGTACTAGGCTATTTATGGTTAAAATTACGGTTGTAAAACCGAGGGCTGAGCAATAGAGAATTTTCTATTGGTAATTTTTGATGCAAGAAAAGCAATAAAACTCATTGGAATAATCCATCCGAACAATTTAAATTAAAAATCTAAACCAAAAAAAAAAAATGGTTTTAAAGAATAATTTTGAAAGAACGTTAAAAGACTTGGAAACGAGAATTAAGGAATTAGAGCAAAGTAACGAAGGGTTTCGTTCGCAACTCAAACATTTAGAAGAAAAGGTTAGAGAAGAATCCAAAGCCAAGCAAGAAATTATTAATAATTTAAAGGTAAAAGTTAGAGAACAAGAAGTGTCCAAAGAAAAGCAAGAAATTACTAATGAAATAGAAAAGAGAATCAGAATTCTTGAATTAATTATTTTTGATACTATTGAAAATATAACCATTACATATGAAAATAAGGATGACATATTGAATTCCTTTGGCGGATTGCAAAAATATCGAAAATTGACAAAACTCAATTGCAATAGAACTAAAATAACAAGCTTACCAACATTACCTGACTCCTTAACGGAACTCCTTTGCCATGAAACTCAAATAACAAGCTTACCAACATTACCAAACTCTTTAACGAAACTCCATTGCTATAGTACTCAAATAACAAGCTTACCAACATTACCCGACTCCTTAACAGAACTCTTTTGCTATAAAACTCAAATAACAAGCTTACCAACATTACCTAACTCCTTAACGGAACTCAATTGCAATCAAACTCGAATGACAAGCTTACCAACATTACCTGACTCCTTAACTGTGCTCTGGTGTTTTGAAACACAAATAACAAGCTTACCAACATTACCTAACTCCTTAACGGAACTCCATTGCAATGAAACTCAAATAACAAACTTACCAAAATTACCTGACTCCATCTCAATAATCATACAGATGTCCTACCAACTTGATACAATTTAGAAATTTGGCTGGTTTTTTTTTTTTTTTATTTTTCGTCTTAAATGATTAAATTGACTTTATTGATTCAAGAATTATTACCAATCCAATTTTCTATAGATTTTACACTTAATATAACAATTCTAACCCTTTCTCAAAATATTAATCACTTGCTCTAAATACGTATTTATAATTAAATTTATAAGAATTTTTAATCCCATCAGTTATAATTATCCTACATAAAGCTTCCTGTTCGCCATTAGTTTTATGGGCGGCAAAAAATAATAATGATCGTAATTTTTTTATATTGAATATTGTATAACACAATAATAAATTTACAAGAACTAATAAATACAAAAAATGATTTTATAGAAATGTTCTCGCGTTATTTTTTGCAAACTAATTATTTAAACAAAAATGATTTACTAAAAATAAATGATAAAAGATTAGCGTACTTGCGCAATATCAAGAATAAATTTTACAGTCTTGTAACGATAAGCTGTCGATTCGTTGGTTCGTGTGTTCTATTTACCATAAACTTCAAAACTTGTTGAAGGCTTCGAAAATGTTCGCATCACAATTAGCAAGTTTTTATGATTTTTACGTTCAGAATCTGTGATATATATTTTTGAGGTAATGTAAAAAGAACAATAATAATATAATAAAACAAAGTTTGGACAAATTATATTTTTTAAATGTTTATATTTTGCGTGTGCATATTGTGCATATTCAATTGAAGTCGAAAGGTTGAAGCAAAAATAACATGTGAAAAAAAAACAAAAATTAAGAACAGTTCTTATATCAATAAATAATTACACTTCTCTCACTAATTTATTTTTTTAGAAATCAGTAATAGTGACGAGTTTATTTATTTTAGATATCATTAACCTGAACTAACTAGTGTATTTATTCTAAATTGAATGTCATATACGGTGGATTTTTTCCTTTGCAATACTTCGAATTTAAATTATTTGAATATGCTATGCTTATTATTAGAAAATTAGAGGCTTTTATAGTTGTAACAATAACTTTTATCGTCAAGTAGTTATATCGAATAGAATAAATATGCATTCTTACGTTCATATTCTTGTTATATATAAAAAATTTCGTCAAATTCATTAATAAATCATGCATTTGGGCGTTATTCCACATGATTAATTATAATTCGAATCATTCGGATGATCCGAATTGGAATTTATTCGGAGATTCGAATCTTGCTAATCGAATCGAAGCTCTATCTTCTACGTATTAAGTAAACTACCAAATGATAGTATGTTATTTATTTTGATTAAGTAAAAATAATAAAGTAGACAAGTAGCGTGTAAAGGTTTCATGATCTATACGAATTAATAAATCTTCATTAAAAATTTGGGTTTCACAGTTGTAGAAAAGCAAGCGACTCGTTCCTTAATACTAAAAATTTTGAATATTATTCATCAAAAAATGATAATCAATTATTATCATCTAGGGGAATTTTTGATGTAAATACTCGCTTTACGATTGGTGATTAATCGATCTCGCTTTAAAATTTGTTCCTGACGTTACCATTAGCATCCGTCTACACACCAATGAAGAAGTATTGTGATGACGACTGATAAATTATTATATTTATTTTTCACAATTAAATACGTCAACTTCCGCAGAGACGATTTTAATACATATCAAACATCCATGGGTAAAATTCTACTTCCAAGCAAAACATCTATGTGGAGAATCTTACTCCGAGAGGAATTTGTTTGCGGCATAAAGCATCGCATTGGAATAAACTTATAATAAAGTAAAACTTTTAATAATTGTTTTCCTTCGAATAATATGTTTATTTAATAAACCTTGGCGTTAGAGATTATATGATTTTTTTTTATTTGAACGATTTAGAGAAAAGTACGCACAATAATCAAAAAAGAATCGCTTCAAAAATCGAACGATACACTTCTAAAGAGTTATAAGGCGTTAATCATTTTAAACGGAAGTTGTCTCGAATATTTTTTGTTCATAGGCTCATGAAATGTTTAGTTGCGATGTGGAATTCATTTCAATTTAATTTAAAAGAAATGATGCAAATTTTAAATTTTACAAATGTATAAGTTTATTTAGATTACAAGAACTTAAAGAAATACTAGCTGTTTTAAAACGAATTTTTTAAGTATTTATCAAATGCATCTTTAAATAAGAAGTTAACCTCTTAAAAAGAATATATTCTTTATCAAAATAGTGTCAATAATAAAATTTTATTCATTATCCGGTAGAAATTAATGCCGGCGGCATAATTTAAATGATATAAATTTTGTATTGATTTACATGGAAACACCATTCATAATGAGCAGTGCCTTTAGAAAAATGTTGAATGATCTACCGTGCATATTTTTTTTCTCAACATTTCGCTTGATAAATATTCCAATTAAAAAAATCAAAATGCAAACTTCCAATAATTCAAATGAGTGGTTTGAAGAAATATATTTCAAGAAAAGATATCAAATACTACGAATACAAAATTTTATCAATTTTGAAGAGATTGGTAAAGGTGGCTTTGGAAAGGTCTACCGTGCAAATTGGAAAAGTTCAATGCAATACATCGCGTTAAAATTATTACATGAATTTAATAATGACACTGTTAAAGAACTTGTTCGTGAGGTAATTACAAATAAATACGTATTATATTTCATTCTATTTATTATAAATTCATTTATTTATCAGGATAAAATTTATATTCTTAATAATTTAGCTTGAATTTCAACGGGAGGTTGATTTTCATTGCAATATCATTCGCTTTTTGGGGATTACAGCATCAAATCAAGGTATAATATCTTAAATAATTAAGTATTGACTTTTAAATTTGAAATTTTATATATTTTTAAAAATTAAAAAAAAATTAGAAAACCAATTGAAAAAATATTGGTTAGTAATGGAATATGCTGATGGTGGCGCACTTAAAAAATATTTGAAGGACAATTTTGATAAGCTTTCTTGGGGAGACAAATACGACTTGGCATTTCAGTTGGCTAGTGCTGTATCGTGTTTACATGACGAAGGAATTGTACATCGTGATCTGGTACCTTACACAATTTATACCTTATTTTGTTATAATCTTACCGTAAAAATATTAATATTTGAATTATATTTACATATAATAGCATTCCGGCAATGTATTGATTCATCAAGGTGCAATTAAACTAGCAGACTTTGGTCTATCGAAAAGAATCGATGCGATGAAGCAACTAACCAGTCAAAAGTTTTTGGTATCATTCCTTATATGGATCCTAAAAGATTTGGTGGACGGAAAAAAAATGACAAGACATCACAAAAATATACATT